>JBAKGM010000365.1:41695979-41710289 GCA_037177215.1 Asparagus racemosus | reverse complement strand
CGAAGAGCTTCACCACCCACGCATTACTTCCAACATTCGATCAAGAATCAAAATAACATCACTTTCAAAGCGACATTTTCTAGTCGCCATGCCCAAGTCACAAGCGGAACAACACAAGAAATTTCAGCCAAAACAAATGGTATTACAAGTCTTGGAAATAGATTTGCAAGTAAAATTCAGTTTATTCAGATTAACCATTACAACAGAGTCTGCTAACAATGACAACAATTAATCACACCTTAATACATACAAGAAAAGGATAAGGATAAACTTCACAGCAACACTAGGGACTAGTGCCATTTGCTAGCATGTTGCACACAACTCCTGAGAAAAAAACATTTGAAACACCAAGAAACAAGCTATTGCGAACAACCACATCAGATCCAGAAGTTTCAGGGTCAATCTTTCTTTCAGCGGTAGATTACAGAGCAACAATCTGAGAAATATAAAACAAAACCAAACCAAAAAGAGAGGGGGCGAAAAAAAAAGGGAAAAGGCTTCTATGACAGCGTGTAAGTCATAGATAGCAGGATGGTGAACTGCATTTTATATATGTATTTTCAGGTAGTGAACAAAGGATGGATTCAGCCTAATCTCCTCACTTAATATACAGGGGTGTCTGAAATCCTGTAGCATTTTTTACTAGCATGTATGATTTACCTAGAAATAAAATGTACTAAAGACAAATTCTTAAATTGGAAAGATATCTTTGCATGAAAGTAGAAGTCTAACCAACAATTGGAAGTTAGGAAAGTTCGGGACAAAAACTAGCAATTGACATAAATAATAATACCAAGCAGTTATCAAAGGATATACAAATAGTTCCTACTAATTAGGGGGCAAGTTCCTTGATGAAAGTATTTACTAACTGAGTAACAGAAATCAAACAAACGCATTTCTGGAATAATCAATAAGAAGGCATCTCCAACGCTCACCTTCTTAATAAAGGAAGACAGACCCCTTCCTAGGGCTTTATAGCATAAAGCTCGCTTTCTTACTAAAGGAAGACAGACCCATTTCCAGGGCTTTATAGCATAAAGCCAACAATAACTAATAGAAGAGAATGAGCATTAGTGCCCATCAAAAATCCTTTCTAGAGTGAGAACCAATAAAAAGTCATCAGAATAAACAGCTTACATAATATTTCAATAAAGTGAAGTGGCAAGGCCTCCTATTCTTGATCTTGAAGTATATTATTACTCCCACCCAATTGAATAAAAACTAAAAGCAAAAGCAAAATGTATTGCGTGCCTATACATATGCCACTAAGAACTAATCTGTGGAACTAATCTGTTTGCGTCATGTTTATTGAACTCTTTTCCTAGTTTACTATCAACAAAATTCGCTTTGCACAGTTAACCTTCAAATTATTTGAATTAGAGGAAAAATGAGGGAAGAGAACACGAAAAATACATGGTTACTTATCAATGTAAAACATGACAATTTATATAAGAATCAAGGAGTAGCCTATATGCACTTTACTTCTATGGAAAGGAGCGTTCACAATTTTACTTAAGTTTAACAGTAGACAATTTATGGGACAAAAATTTACAAGCCATTGCAAGTACATTCAGCATTTTTATTTTCCATGACACCAGTATCAACATGAACAATAAATGTCAGATACATACCCAAGACCAAATTTCTACTCAATACAAACTTCAGTCAGATGTCCAAATATGGAGATCTACCCCATGTATGTCAGTGACAGGTAAGGAGCTCTTGCACCCTCCTCAAGGCTAATTTATAAGTCTGTCTCAGACAAAGTTATGTTAAATGATTAATTACTTAGAACCATTTGTTTAGGATACTCAATTCAAGTATTGGGGGCATCCTACGCATGAAGTTAGGACTAACTTATTTTTCTTTAAACGATGAGCTGGAACACCTTAAACTATCAAACATGATTCGCCTATGACTAAGTCTATAGACTTCCATTAAAAGAGACCTATAATTTTGTTAAGGTGGCCTGAGTTAATTATTTTAAGCTAAACAATTTTAATAAACGACATACCTATCTGACAAACTTTCGCAACGACTAAGCCCTATTCAAATAAACTACAATGCTCACTATTATTGGAGATGCACTGTCCAAGTTTGTTGTTTGTTTTCTGATCCAGTGTAGTAGCAAGTTTTTAAAAGAAATAAGGATCTCATTCCGATGACATTAAGCACCAAATATATGAAGCAAATATTAGTATTCTCAGCATCAGAAAAGAGTAATCGTCAATCTAATATATGGCTTAATATCAGGAAAAAACCCCCTCAACTTTGGACGATTATCAGGTTCCCTCCCATAACTTTTTCAAAACATTAGAAAACTCCCTTAAGTTTAGGGGTTATCAGAAAACCCCTTTTAACTTTAAGATTTTATCAGAAAACCCCAACAAAAAATGTGAAGGGCCTTTTTCCCTAATAAGCCCTAAACTTCGGGGCGGGGGGGGGGGGTTCTGATATTTTGAATGTTATGAGAGGTTATCTGATAATCGTCCAGAGTTAAGGTGGTTTTCTGACATTTAGCCCTAATATATCAAGCCGGGAAAAATAATATGCTGAAAATGTCGAAAATAAAATGCTGTATAAACAAGTTAACAGTTCTTGGAGAAACACTCTACCTAACCTGATATTGGCAAAGTCGAGAAACCTCCTAATCCTTCCAAGAAATACCTGTAAAGGAATAAAGTCTACCCCTAGCCGAATGATTAAAGTGCAAATGACATCAATGGTCAGAGAAGGTCAACAGCATTGCTAAAGGGGCATGCCTAGAAACAACTCATAGGAAAGATCGGTTATAGTAAACAAGCATATAATGTACACAGCTGTCAGTATAAATATCCACCACAAATTGTTGCCCCTGCACAGCGTTCTTTTTTTGAACCAAGTTATATGAAATATGGAACACAAAGTAAAGAATAGTGTAGTCGGAAGTATTAAAAAATGGTGGACCACAAGGCTCATAGAGCATGTGTCCATCAGCTTGAGGTTCCAAGAGGCCAGAGACCAGTCATAAAGGAGGGGAGATTTGATAGGGATTTACATGAACACTATGCTTGTATTATAACTAAGTGGCATGGATACAGGTACAGGTGCAGGACACAACAAATGTGTAAAAGGTAGGGTACTGTGACATGGCTGAAACTCATAGGTTGTAACTTACTTCTGAGCTAGATATGCAAAGGACCCTTTAAAATTGTACTTCTTAAGGCTGAAACAAACTCGACCCTTGTGCAACAAATTCCAAAAATGAATGTGACGTGTAGGATATATGTCCAAAAAATTAAAGAATGTAGTGTATAGCTGACTTTTGAAATCTAAATAAATGTATACATATGTTTAAGGAGCGTCCATGAAGTGATGGGTATGGGTAATCCACGTGTCAGGTACAGGTACGGATTCATGACAGATGTACCCAGGTAATTACAATGTTCTTGCAATGTTACAGAAAAGTTCTGCTTGTCTGCAAATTGTACCATCCTACAACGCAATATCTTATCATAAAGCGTATTATCTTTCTACCTTAAAATTTTCAAGGAAGAGAACAAGTTTTGTGGTTTCGGGGGATCGACATAAACTTAGAGCTATACCATAAACCCAGTTCAGATAATAACCTTAGCCACATTTCTTTATTCAAATTTTCAAGGAAAGCTCTGCTTGAGCTTTAAACAAGAAGTCAATCCTCGCATGGTTAACATGCGTGATCACAATTAAGCGTGGATTCTACATAACTGACAATTGAAGCCTAAAACCTGTCTGCTAACTCTAATAAACAGTTCAAAGACTATTATAGTTCCGATAAGCCTGTAAAAGATTATAAGAACAAAACAAGAGTTAAAGTTTAAGCCCGTCTTGATTCAGAAGTTAAATTACAACCTGTGTATCTTAGTGAAAATAAATCACTAAGAAATAACTATACTTAAGATGAGGAATATTCAAGTTTATACAAATCTAAGAACAATTTAGTTATCAACTACATAGCCACTCAAGACTACTTTAAAGTACCTAACAATTCATCAGTCAATTTCAACATAGCGGGTACAAATAAACAACAACAAAAAAACACACACACACACACACGCACGCACACACGCACACAACCCCAAAACAGAAAAAAATAAAATAAAAAAGGAATAAATAAATAACAAAGACACCAAGCTATACCCTACTCTGTGTTAGACAGGAAATCATGAAATTGATCATTGCAAGGAACTAGCGGGTACAATGTTAATCCGATGAAATCATGAAAAAAAAAAATGAAATTGGCCAGAAACTACCATAACCTAGAGGGTAGATGTTAATCAGATGAAGACTTGTCAATTTGGTAATCCTGTTTTGTTCGGATTAGAGCGTTGAAGCATATCAACACCCATTTGACGTGGCTGAGACTATAGCATGGCTAAGAGAGCACCAGAACATGCAGGAAACATCATGGAGACATGGGAGCTTAGGTCTACTATTCCAATTCAGCTTAGAAAGGCTTCAAACAATGGCCATATAAAATCTTCAGTTAAATAAAATCCAAAAGGGAAACCAAAATTCAAATCCCAGCAGTGCAACAAGTATAAGGGAGCATCACTAGTAGAACACAACTACCTTAAAAATCCAATAGCAGGCGAAGATGCAAACAATGTGACAGTTTCAATATTTCATTTAAAAGAAAATAATAACTTCAGTTCATATACCTATATGATGGAAGAGACTGAGAAATGTTGCAGGACTCGGGTGTACAAAAAAATTTCTGTAAGGAGACGAGACAGCAGTCAAATAAGTGTGCAGAAACTTCCAAAATCAAAAGAAGTGCTCTTACAATCAGCGAGACAATTATGAGAGATAATTAGAACTCATTTTGACTTTAGATTTTGACTTTAGATATGGGGTCAATTTGGTTTTCAAACAACACAAAATAATCTATATTAGATTTTGAGATACAACATTCAGAAGTTGTTGACAAGTACACCAATTCACTGTTGTCTACTATTTGAATTCAAACTAGACGGTAATGTGAAGACGAAGTCCCAAGTATAAGTCAAAGTGGCCTAACCCAGTAATTTTGTCACCTCTAATCTAATATATTGGGTGAACAATTTGCCATTTTGCATAAAACATGCAGTTGCACTTCTCATTCATGACCACTACTACTACAATCATCTCGTCGATATCTGAAGAATAGCAAACAATTCATAAAATTGTCTTCGTAGATTACATCTCCATGACATTCTTTGTCTAACCACATCATGTCAGTCTTGTCTCTTCACATGTTCCCTTTTTTCGTCTCACTACTGTGTTGCATGTGAATTGGAGAGACAGGACTAATTCTTTGTACGAGACCATTTGTGGATCCAACACAAACTGGTATAACAATAAGTGTAGTGCATCAAACATATAAGTCCCAAGATAGCATGATGGTACAAGTTATTGCACCTCTGGACTGCAGAACCTCATCTAGAAGGAAACATATTTTATCAATACAAATTAGATAATGGTTGACGTGTGGGCTCCCCATTGTCAAACTTAAAACTCTGTTTTCAAATAAGATATTAGTATTTCAATGCATGTCATGCATGCATGATATGAAACCTGGGGAAGTGTTGTAATCAAAGCAAATGAACAGTTTGTTCTTTTCTTTTTTTTCTTTTTTTTTTTTTTTTGGATCCAAGTTTGAGGGCATTCCGCTAATCTTCCAAGGCATGGGGACATTTCCACTGATTATTTTTGAGTATGTTGGCATTTTCTTTTTTCAAAGTATGAGTGCCTGCTTGGTATTCTAAAGATGATGTTCATACAAACAGAAAGCAAGGCTCCTTATAAATAATAGTAGGTGCATGTGTATATCATCCTACAGTCAAACAAAGGACTCTTGCCACTTAGCAATTAAGTACGAACCCAAATTGACCTGGCAGCATTAACATAAAGAAACTTCAAAGAGAATAGCAATGAAGATGTAAATTGATATATTGGCTAGGAATCCGCAGTCATTACTCCAAAACTTACTTAGCTCTTATTCTTTTCTATAATAAGGAAGTACCTCTTCAGTTGTTGTAGATCCAAATACTAGTAGGATGTATAGGACGCAAGTTTTGGGATTACGACATCAAGGTAAAAAAGAAAGCCCGTGTTAGCAAGATTTCAGTCTCAGCAACAGCAGTTTATGTGAAGACAAATGTGATTGCTATGTGGTTTACCTTTAGAGAGCTGGAAAAGGAAGCAGGTTTAGGATCAAGGCTTTTCATATATAGCATTACAAAAGCTTAATAATGGCTCAAACAGAGCTGAGAACTAGGGATGAATCCCTTCAACGACTTCTACGGGGTCTCCTTTAGGCTTTAGGCCTTGAGACCTCACAAGCACCTGCAATGATCTGAGCAGGAACACTAGAGAAGAAGATACTCAACATGTGGTGAACATATAAAAATGGAAGACAGAGAGCCAGTTGTACCTATAACACAAAATAACCAAACCATTATCTGTTTAGTTGGTAAAACATTTGATAAAGTTACTTAATATAGTCTATGAGCTAGTATAATAAGAAACACGATATAATCTACAATTACTAAATGTCCTTCCCTTCCCCTCCTTTATTCTTTACATTCCATTACTTCATCCGTCCCTTATTCTCCTTACCAGTTTATACCTTCCTAGTTCTATTCAAATGCATATGTTTTTGGTGCAAATACTCAAAAGCCACAAACCAAAAATGCCTATAGTCGAAAACCATCCACCAGAGAAGATAGTAATTTCCATTGTATGCATCATCTTTCTTGATTTGGTTTGTAACTTAAGACGCCTTGAAACCTGAGTTCTCCAGGGTACTGGTCTGAGACACGTTATGAGAAGTCAATAAGAGTATTTATTAAGTAAAAATAGCTTCCAACATTTCCAGCTCAAGTGGCTGCATCCTTAAAATTTGAAGCTAGTTTTCTTGGGTGTCAGAACAAAGGAGCCCTAGGCTCACACGTAGGAAACTTCGCAAATGATAAAACTAGAATTCTACACAATGAAGAAAATCTAGTACTATTTTGATTACAATGAGACAATACAAGGAAACAATTGCACACCAAAATAAAACCCCTTCAACTATTAAATGGGTGTGAGGTGAGATATCATTTTAACAAATGTCCAAGAGGAAATTTACTTATTAGGACTGAGAGTCAAAGATCATAACTTTAGATATACTTTAGGATAAGGCTAAAACATAAATGCATACTGAAGCAAGAGGGTTCATACATCAAAAGAAGAGAGTGATTTCTTTCAATCAGCAAAATCATTACATCTGGATGTGGAAAATTTATTAATGTATCCAATCCAAATAACTGAGAATAGTTGTCGAAGCCTCGATAATATTTCTGCAATCTACAAAAAGTGTTGGGAGTTCAGTGTCTCTATTTTTCATTCTACCAAGATTCATATATAGAGTTTAAAATCAAATTTTGATCTCCCGAGTCCACAGGACGTCAAGGCAAGAAGCTCCTGTGAACTCTTATTTTGTCAAACATCAATGTCAAATGGCAGACAAAATTCTGCATTTTTTTGCCTATAGGCACTACGTATCAGACCGTCACAAAGTGTCTATGTATGTCTTAAAAAGGCAGAAAGGTGTCAAAAACAGAAAGGTCTGAGGCTTGCAAAGAAAGGTTGTCTCAGCACCCTTCTAGTACATACTGACATAGTTATCCTTTCAAAAAGCAAAAAACGCCAGAAAGACATAAATTAATTACTTGGACCAAATGAACCATTATCTAGAAATTCAAAAGCTGTAAGCAAAGTCCAAAGGAGATTGAACTAAAAGTAGTAATATGATGAATGTTAGATGAGACCCAGAAAAAACTATGGAAAAAAGATAAGAAATATCAAGACACTGGATCTCAGAGAATCAGTGGACATAACGGATGGCATGAATGGCCAACCTCAGACAACAAACTTGTTATTAACAAGAAGAATATTATAACGGAAAGTGCAAACTCAAAATTGTAGGAACTCTTAACTGTTTGATGAATTCAGAATATAAACTAAATACGAAAATTTTCAGATACTAATATATGATAAATCCACATAGTGAAAAACAATATGAAATCAATCTAGTTAGGAAACATCTAACTATCTTATATCTAAACCAAAAGGCTCCTGCTAGTTTTCTGCAGTTATTTAGTCAAATATATGGCTGACCAATTATAAGAGTTTGAATATTTCAACTATCCAATAAAATGACAGGGCAAACAGAAGCAAAGAGGTATTTCATAACTTTTCTGCGCTTTTTTTTTGGTTGTCATTTTCGTCACATAAAAGCTAGGGGTTGGAAGACCAGACCAATGAGAGAAAAAAATCAGTGTATACAATGGTATGCAATCTAACATCTTTTCTTCTATTTTAGAGGCTATTCAGAAGTATGCGGGATGTTTTTCAAGCAAAGTAAAAGAAGTACTTCATTCCACGGAGAAAAAAATTAAGATAATATAGTGTACCCCAATGAACAGAGACAAATGGTATATAAAACATTAGCTTCACTTGCACATAGATAAAGTAAATACAGAATAAGAAAGTCACAACTGTAGGATATCCCAAGTTCAATGATAAGAGGCTCAAATACCAATATCTGAAAACCTACTACAATATCCAGTTGAAAGAAAATGTAAGACATCATAATCAGCTACATATCAGAAAAGCCAACCATAGAAAGAAACGTGCAGCTCAATGTCAGCATAGCACACTTGCTAGATTAAAAGGAGAGAACAAAAAAACAAACTTAACTGCCAGAATATCATAGTTTCAAATGGTCGTCCCCACGTAGAAATATAAACCTGCAGGGGAGAAAGAAGCTATATGAACGAACCAGGACTACAGGTTTCAAACATATGTAAGAGAGAAGATGCCAAATAAATGGTAAAATTAAGGAAATCAATTTCAAAAGAAGTCAGTAATTTTCCTTCCAAAAAAAATACCATGATTTTTGTGCCAATGTCTTTTTTCTTTACTGCCTCTTTGCACGTTTATCAAAGCCAGACTTCCGTGGTTTATTGGCATCTTCAAATGGTGCAGCGTTTGCAGAAGCTCTGTTCGAGGCAAGAGAGAGAGTGTGAGAGATAGAGAGACAAGCTCAGAGTAATTGCAACGGTGTCAAAGTTAGAATTAATATAAAATTTGAATGAGGAAACAAATTTAACTGAAGAAACGGGAAAAAAATATATACACCACCTCTGCTTCTTCGCATTTTCTTTCTTAATGCTCAATACCATATCCATAGCCTTTTTCTGATGCTCTCTTCCCTGGGAATGCGCTTCTAAACCCTCCACAGTCTCACAATCAATCTTACATATGAGACACCTGACCATGCCACTAGCCTTCCTCTTTCTTGATTGCTCGAAGCTGTCAATATTACCTTCACGGGAAGCCTACAGAAGCAAGACAAGAGAGAGCTTTTGAATGAAATGCAGGGGGAAAGGACCAAATATGTGCAGCAGGCTATTCCCGATAAATTAAAAAAAGGAACAACAGCATGTACAATCGTTCGCATTGGCAGCACAGGCTATTCATTGTAAATTAAAAAAAAGGAGCAACAGTGTGTACTAACATTCGCATTGGCAGCAAACATAAAGGGGGAAAAACTCACTGAACTAAACCGTCCATTGAACCCTGCATCACCCATTCGCAAATGAGAAGGAAAGTTTCCAAGGCCCCCAGTCTCGGCAATATCAGGATGATTGTGGAACCCACCAAAACCACTACCTCTGAAGCTAGGCATATCTCGTGGACCCATTATTTCATTGCCTCGCATATCATTGGGCAAACCATGACTAACAGGACCAATGCCATCCAGACCCCTCCTAAGCTGAGTAGGCAGGCCATCAGGCATATCTCTACCAAAATGACCTGTTCACGACGGTGGAAAATTTAAAGCCTTCTACTTCACCAAAAAAACATGGAACTCTAGCATCAAGTCGAACTCACTGCTTAATTCATACAAAGGAAAAATAGTAAATCGTCTACCTGGGCTTCTTAGAGGAGGACGATCAAATTCAGGAACAAGATTGAGACGATCAGGATGAGGAAAGGTTCCATCATGTCTCCTTCCTAGATGTTCACGTGCAATATCCAGAGGACTTTCTGAATTACCAAACCTAGGCGGAAAAGGGGCACCTGATTGATAAGAGGATGGTGGTCTAAATGCATTTGCACCTCCAGATTGTTGTGCCATCCTATCAAGGGGCCTTGATGTTGGATAACCATCAAACCTATGAGGACCTTCACCATCCAAATGAGCTGGCCTAGGAAACTGCTTCAAATCTTCTTCGAACTCTCTCCTATTGACATGTCTACCAGCATCCAATGAGGAAGGCCTAAAATGTTCATCATGGGCTGCTTTGAATCCTCCTTCAGGGAAAGGCTTAAACCTTTCATCTGGTAAAGGCCTAAACCTGTCTTCTGAATCATGCATTCCACCAACAGCTGCATTGTTTGTCATCCCATTCATTTTCATGGCATTTGGGTGTCCATATGGAGCATGCTCGTTGGGCAGAGGCCGATGAGTATCAGGCTGCCTGCCGTCATAAACTCCAGGCCTCCTGTTAGCATGTGCTTCAGCTTCCACGGCATTAAAGCTAGCCGATCTTCCCATCTTGTCTTCAGGAGTAAAAGATGGTCCTGCCATCATCCTGTTAGGTGCATCCAATGCTCCAGGAGATGGTCCACCCATAACAGGTCGTGCCATTGCCTGTTGATCAAAACCCTTCGGCGGGATTCCATGATTATTCGGAGCACCTCCCGGTGGCGGCGGCGGTGGTGGTGGAAGTCTCGGCCTTGGGGCCCCCGCATGTGGAGGTGGCCAAAAAGCCTCTTGGGCTACTGGCATCTGCCTCTGTTGAGGAAAGGTCTCATGTACATTATGCACAGGGGGTCTCATCTGACTTGGCAGCATGGCTTGTCCATGCACAGGCAGCTGATGAGAAGGCTCAGGAAACCTTCTCTCTTGACTAGACTGATGTAGGGGATGTTGAAACATCCCATCAGGTACAGGAGGCCTTTGGGATATCATTCCTGGGTCAGACATATGAGGTTGATGTCCATAAGGAAATTGTTTCGAGGGGCCCAGAGGCATTCCTTGACCAGTTGGTGGATACCCACGTCCTTGAGCAGGAAATACACTTTGGTGAGCAGACTGTTGCTGCAACTGACCTCTATCTAAAGCATGAGTTGCTTGCATTTGCTGAGACGGCATACTGCTAATATTTCCAGCATTCTGACCTTCGGAGACACCTTCTCCTTTGAACTGTGCACTGGATTTGTCATCAAATTTGCCTTCTTGGCCCTTACGACTATCAGAACCCTCACTCAACCCACCCAATAAGTTGGTGTCTTCTTCCTTCTTAACCAGCTGGCCATCCACAATTTCATCCTTTACAATCTTTTCTGGGACATCTTTGTTCTCATCCTCAGCTTGGCTGTCTTTATCCTTTGCATCTGCAGCTGCTTTCTCCTCATTACTCTTGGACATCGTATCAGATACATGATCAGTGCTTTTCTCCCCTGATTTGGTCCCTTCAGCATTCCTTACAACTAAACCATCCCCTTGTTTTGGAGTAGCAGGTGAGGCACCACCTTGCTTCCCACCATGGGGTGCCTGAGACTGTTGTATGGGTCCAGATTGATTAGCCCTTCCGCTATAATTCTGATTTGGTGGTTGCTGGTTAATACTAGGATGCATGAGATTAGATCCAGCACCAGGAGACTGCGAAACTGGCTGTTGTGGCATGCCAGGACCGGCCATCATAGGTCTAGCTTGAACTTGTTGTGGTGGTAATCCCTGCGGATGAGGATGTCCAGGAGCAGGCTGCTGCATGTATACTGGTCCGTGAGGCCTTAAAGACTGTTGAGGGTGAACCTGATGCTGGGGAGGGACTTGCTGTGGCTGCTGACCAGGATGGAAAGGAGGTTGTGGTTGTCCCTGAGGAAAACTAGGTTGTGGATAGACTTGTTGGCCTGGTTGTTGAATCGGATGCTGCTGCATAGGATGAAGATTGGCAGGAGGACCTTGAGTAGGTGGCATGCCCGGCTGTTGTTGAGGTGGCATCACCATTTGAGAATGGGGTGGACGCATCTGAGGAGGTTGAGGTGGAAACTGACTCTGAGATTGAGGGTGTTGGGGATGCATATGCATAGGAGGCTGTTGTTGTGGAGCACCAAGAGTCGGCTGTGGATAAGATTGATATCCAGATACAGGATGAGCAGGAGGTTGGGGGGGCTGCATCTGTGGATGGGGATGGGACTGAGGTTGAGGTTGCATCTGCATAGGAGGCTGTTGTTGGATTGGATGAGTTTGGGGTGGATGTTGAGGTCGAGGCTGGTGCTGGGGGTAGGCCTGAGGAGGTGGCATTTGCTGAGGTGGAGCTTGCATCTGTGGAGGCCTTGCTTGAGTGGCATGAGGTTGTGGAGGCGGTGGAAGACTCTGTGGTGGTGCATTGGGATGTGGTTGATGAGGTGCAAAAGGTTGCATTTGGGGAACTTGAGCAGGTACGTGTGGCTGGGGTTGGGGTTGGGGTTGGGGATAAGGATGGGGTTGAGGCTGAGGTTGAGGAAGATGTGGTTGCTGCTGGGGCTGAGGCTGCTGCAGCGGCTGAGCATGAGGCTGAGGCTGTGTTTGAACTTGGGGTTGACCAGGTTGCGGTTGGGGTTGTTGCACATAAGGCTGAGGCTGCTGTCCTGGGACCATAGCCTGCATCTGGGGTTGACCGTATTGTGGATAGACTTGCTGCTGATACTGAGCATACTGTTGGTATTGTTGATGATAAGCATCATATCCAGGGTACTGCTGATAGTACTGTTGGTACTGCAGTTGCTGCTGCTGGTACCATTGCTCAGGGGTCGGAGCCTGAGCTGCTGCTTGTGGAGCAGCAGCAGCAGCAGCAGCAGCAGGAGTAGATGTGGGCCCTGAAGAAGCAGGTGCTGATGCAGAAGCTGTTGCTGGAGCAGATGGAGTAGCAGCTGCTGTTGCGGGAGCAGATGTAGTGGCAGCTACAGCTGCTGCTGAGGCAGCAGATGATGGATCTTGGGTAGCTTGAGCCTGGGAATTTTCAGCAGCTTGTGCTTGAGGCTGGACACCCTGCAGTCAACCAACAGCACAAACACTATCCTATCAGGAAAGAGGTCCACCAAATTAAAACAACTATGGTACAAAATATTCATTTTTCAACTCACAGGGCATATTTGTGCATGCTCTTGCACTTGCCGATGCACAATCTGGGTTCCGCATCGGTTGCATACAACAGGAGAGTTTCCAAAGCTACATCCAGCACAATGGGCATTGCTTTCTGCCAATGTCCCCTGCCACTGACAATTGCTCCTGTGGTAAAGACAGTAAACCGCTACTTTGCCAATGCTCTCAGCAAGTTCTTTGCTAGATTCTGTCAGTGGCTGGCGATTTCATATTACGGAGAAATAAGAAAAACTAGAGCCTGGCTAAGAGATAAGGGTTCAGGGATATTGAAATAGAAGGTAAGGAAAATAAACCTTAGCGTCTGCTTCAGTCACCAAGTAACCATCGTAAGGACAAGCAGGGGTAGTGGCTACTAGATAAGCTAGGCAGGGTTTGCAGTACAAATGCGTGCATTGTGCTTGTAAAGCTTCGCTCGGATTGACAAGGGTGCGGCATACAGGACAGAAATATTCACTAGGAAGAGTTGGATATTCACTATGCACTCATTATCATAACCCATTACTAATGGGAAAGACTCCAACTCAGCTTATGCCGCCTTAAAAGAGAATAATTTTAATCAATATTACCATCTCTACGTAGTTTTAAATGTAAATCAACAATACATAAGAGAATGCAAAACTGCGAAATAATTAAGAAGCGCGCTAAACATACATACATTATAGTGAAAAGGAATGCGCAACAAACAACCACAAAACGGAAATAAACTAATAATCCAGCAAATAATAAAGCAATCCACTAATATCACCACAAATCAAAGATCTGTAACATGCATCAACAAATTTAGGATGTAAACACGTGCGCAAATAGACCTAGGGTTTTAGATTCCAGGGATCACTCTATTTAGCCCTAGAAGACGCTATCACCGTACCAAACCCTAAAGCGCACTGTCACCATAGCAAACCCTAAAGCCCCGCACAAGCGAGATCAAATCTCACAATCGAACCGCAACAACGTGAAAAGAAGGGGAAAAATTGCGGAAACAAATAGCAATAAACGAATCGAGAGCATCGGGGAAAGAGGTGTGTACCTTGGTGCCGCTAGGGTTTTTACCTGCAAGAAAAAGGAGAGAGCTGGCGATGGAACTTAAACCCTAGATTCGATCTGGGTTT
>JBAKGM010000365.1:41629557-41653460 GCA_037177215.1 Asparagus racemosus | reverse complement strand
CATTTAAACCAGAAGCAGCACTGATATTGTGCCGGTTTCTATAGATGTCAAGGAGTTTGACACTGCCATCAGAATTCAAAAAAGAAAAAAGTGAGCAGAAACAGTTAGTAAAATTAATATAAGATACATGCACATACATACATTTCTCCATACATTCATACATACATACGAACATACACCCTTACATACATAATTACATACATATGTGTTCATATTTTGTGTGTGTGTGTGTGTGTTGTGTGTGATAACTTAAAATGTGTGAAACCTCATACACAAACTCATAGAGGCAATCTGAGGCCCAGTGTTGCAGCTGTTGGTGTCATGGGTGGTTGGGTAAGTGGATTGAGAAAGGTACTTCTAGAGTAATCCAGATGATAATTTCGAGATGAGAAAACAGAGAATTGAAACAATTCATTAACTATTCCTGTTACAAACAATGTGAAATAGTGAGTTGGTGATAGCCAGAGAGCAGAGGATGGACGATGGAGATGAGGAAAAGCTGCAGCAATTCTCCCTAATCACAAGGCCCATAGTGGAAACACATGTAGGACTTGAAGTCTAAGCTCAATATATTAGAATAAGGTTCAACGGTTATCAAGTGGCTAAGGTAGTATATTTTTAAAACTGTGAAAGAAGTTTAAACAAAAAAGTGTTATCTCCATGAACAATAAGAAAACCCCTGTCAAACCAAGGTACAAATCATTATTACCCAGATATATTATGATATGCTTCATGAGAGTATTTCCAGGTCTGCTGTTAATTGTTTCAAAGTAAAGCATATATACAAGAAGCTCACTCTTGCAAATTGCCATGAAAATTTCATGTCAAAGCCTGGCATTCCATCAAGAATAACAAAGAGGTTTATACCTTATACTAAATCTAAACATATAAGACCTTCTCTGTGGAATGAGAAATTCATATTGAGTAGAATGACATGCAACTTCTTACCTGGTAGGCCCTAGCGGCAAATATTTTGCCCTTGGAAGAAAACAGAAAAGAGAGACTAAATCAAGAAGTCTTTCATGAGTCTCATAAAGTTTTTTCAGTTCGTCATCTGTCCACTCTTGTTTATTGTTATCATGATTCCGCATGTCTCTGTACATATCCATAAAGGAAAAAAATTCTATATCAGAGTTAGTCGAAACTCCAAATATGGGGGAAATGCATGTGCTTTCTCACCTGATCAGATCATCTTGTGCTCTGTACATATCATCAAGGACTTTCAGCATAGGACTTATCAAAGAACCTAGACCCGTACCACTAGCGCCTTGTTCTTCGCCATTACTGAACTTAATTTCTGAAAACTGAGACTGCACACCTCCTTTGGCTAAAGCATGTAAAAATTCATATATCTGTAGCCTATAAGGCTCACCAGACCTAATTGCTATAGTCATAAGGGCTTGGACAGCGACTATTCGAACCTGATTAAGTATCACTTCACATGAGGGGAAAAGAAACAAGCTACAGATACTTTGAAATAATTTAATATGAGTCTCATGGGAAATGTACAATGAGGATAACATCAGGAATATTTACCTCCCAGCTTCCGCTGAATGCACACCTTTGAAGTCGCGTCAATGCACCAGCAAGAGTTGGGTTCCGAGAACTAGCAGCAGCTACCATTTTATCAGCATCCAACATCATAAGCGCGGTACCAGGAGGTGTTGCAGATTCCCAAGCATATTCAGATGCAGCATAGTTAGCGTTTTCACCAAGGAACCAAACCTAAAAATTTCGGCAAACAACTTTATGCCCTCGAATTCATTCATAAACTTTGCAGTTCATTACTGATATCAAAGTTCAGGTTCTTTCTTGCTGAAAAATAAAAATTCAAAATCATACTTACAGCGGCCTGCACTAGTTTTTGTAATGCCAGAGCAGATTTGGGATCTGATGCAGACACTCTATCAACAGATGTCAGACCTGACATTGACCCAGGTTGCGGAGGAGGTAGATCAAGGACTATCGTGACTGCTTCTAGAGCTGTGTGCTTTCCATCTGGTCCAGCTCCAACAAGGCACGTCTAGAAGAAACGAACATGCATATTAATAAAAATATAACGTTATAATGGTCCTTGAACAAATAAATTACAACATTAAGCTAATATAAATGTGAATCAAGCAAATAACTGATGTTGCCAATCCCCAAACATAATATAACTTGTGGAGAAAGAGAAAAGACGAAGTTATTATTCCATCTAACCCCTAACCTATTTGAGATTAGGAGGATGTTACAAAATATGTACAAGATAAAATCACATTTAACAACATTTCATAATATCTAACACTCCCCCTCAAGCTCAAGCATATATAATTATGCCCATCTTGTTACAAATGGGAACAAAACAGCTAATTGCAAGATTTTTGAAAACTTTATCTTTGCCCAGAGCACAAGCCAAGAGCCAAAATAAAGTCAGACAAAGATCACAAGCAAATTCTCGTTTTCGTGATTACTACAGTCAGCCAGCCAGAAGTAGGAGCCAGAAGTAGGAGACCCTCAACATAGGAACAAGTCTTATAAACTCATATCAAGGCCAGAAGAAATTTTAAGCGGGTCAACCAGAACTCTAGGCGGGTCAGTTAGTAGAAGCCTAGACAGGTCAGTCAGAAGAAACCCTAGACGGGTCAGCTAGAAAGAAGAAATACTAGGCGAGTCAGCTAGAAAAAACAACGCCAAAATCAACCATCTAAGTGGACTGGTATTGTTGTAGAGAATCAACATAAGATGACGTACAATGTCATGAACAGTAACAACAGATGAACTGTACCAAATTTACTGTCCAGCGCGAACAACATTCATACTGTTAAAGGGGAACACTAATGTCTGCTGCTGTTTATTCAAGTGTGTTCACAATGACAGTAAACAAAGATGTTTTTCCCCTTGTGGTTGATTTTTGGTGGTGATGTTCTTTCGTGGTTGCTTCTTTTTTTTTTTTTTTGGTTGAAGTTAAGCGAAAATTTAGAAAATAAATGATGCAATAGATCTGAAAAAGATCTGAAGGTTAAAAGTGAAATTGTCAATGATCAAAGACGGTGTCATAGCCGTTAAAGGAGAAGCATGGAGAAGCATGGAGGTAGCGCTTGCGGCAAAACCCCTCTGGCGGCCACCATATCTCGAAGAGGGGAGGAAATATCTAGGATCAAGAATTAGGCCTGATACTATGCTCTGAGAGTGAAGACGAAGTTATCATTCCATTTAATCCTAACCTCTCTTAAATAGTAATCAGGAGGATATTACAAAATAGATAAAAGATAAAACCATATCCAGTAACATTTCATAATATCTTATAATATCTACTAATATCTATCAATAATAATAAGATCTAATATAGCTTAAAGTAATTTTGCATAAATACAGAAATTATGCAACTAAGGACACATTCCAAAAACCTCAAGTTCAAAAGATGTTTTTCCATATGGATCTCGATTCATCTTCAAGGTGAATATAAGCTTGAGGACCAGAACGAGATCGTACTTCCCATAAGAGAGAAAAAGGGCTACACAGTGTCTCAGAGTTCAGACCTTATCAAATCTTTAGGCCTAATGTACTTATCCTGGGAACTCCCGAAATTTGTTTTTCAGTTGTTTTACTAATTTACTCTATAAAGGAATCATAAGTTTAAATAGACACTCAAGTCTAGGTTGATATACAACTCTTGCGGAAATTTAAGAAAATTTAGTCCAATCAAGTAGAACTAAGGAAACAGGACAATCAGACATACAACACAATCGTTACCATAGTAGAGAAGAATAGCCTAAGGTTATTCATTTCATCATCAACTAAAATTAGAAGGTAACACCCAAATTTGATCATACTCCATACTCCTTGCAAATAGTAATGGGAATGAAAAAACAAGTGCATTTCCAGTTCTTAGGGATAACCCCTTCAATGGAATTGGGTTTGCCACGGACAAATACATCAAGCAAAGGGCCAGCAAATGCCTTGAGAAGGTTATATTAATGAATATACTAATGGTTCTCGTCAATGATAAGCAAAAGGTGTGGAGTTGGTATCATAAGCAAGATAAGACGAGCTATGCCAATGTTTGTGGTAGCAACTCAAAATATAGTAACAAGGGTGCAGAATTCAAAGAAAGGGATTTGCTAGGAATAACATGATTACAAGTTACGACACACAAGGGCCATTGTTAAAGATAGAATCATGGCTTCCATACTGGATCCTGTGTTAGACATCCTGGAAGCACTATCAAGTTCAGGATCAATGCACGCCACTGAGTACACCAGGCAATGAATCTCATGAGCCTGACGTTTATACACCTAAATGGACATTCTGATTAGGAGGGTACATGGACACCGTGTCAGTTTAGAAAAGGAATAAACAAACTACGTACTGCCATGACAATGCAACAAAATAACAGTATATTGCCACCATGGTCCATCTATGTACATCAGGGAAATTTTGGGTATTTTTTTATTTCCTCATGAGCAGCGACACTCAGATGTCCCTAGAGAGGAGGATTGCACTGAAACAAAAAAAAAGATGTGGAAAGGCGAAGTTGCCACATCCTAAGTAACAGACGGAGAAATATTAATAGCGCTGAAAAAAAAATCAGTTAATTTGAAAAGGCAAAACACTTTAAAACCTGGAGGTCCAATTCGATAAAATAAACCCATGGCTTTACCCTTTCAGCAACCATGTAGAGAGGGAAGTTGGTTGATTATGAGTGTAATACCCATATTTTATCCTTGGTATTTATTAAAACATTATGATTTAGTGTTGGAAGGGGCTGGAGATGCATTGAAGAGGATTCTATCAACTACATTCCTTTTCTGACAAATTCTCATCCAACACTAGTTTGGTGCTTCACGCATGAGGTGTGGATGGGATGATCGCTCCTGAAAACAGCATCGAATTAGCTCAATATAAAGCCTCAAGTCAGATAAATATGCTTCATAGCTTGCAACATGTTAAGCTACAAGTTTCAAGAAGATTCTCCCTACTTAGCATCCGATAGAGATTCCATCAAATTTTATGTGTGTTACTTGAACACTCTTAAACACAATTTTTTCCAGTGATGCTTTAAGTAATGATATCATGCTAAGGCACTTGGCCAGGATCAACAAACTCTTTTAATCACTCTGTCATCCTGTTTCTTCAGGTGGAAATGAAACAATCTTCAATTGCGAACAATAATTCAAACTCTTTGCCTTCCTCCCTTTCGACCACCATTTACAATTCCACCATTCAAGTAACATAATCGCCTGCCATGGATAAATTGTTTCTTTGTGGTTCTACAAAATGAAAGGCTCAGATGTACTCAACCTCACATTCAAAACCTAGGACCAAAGAAACAACTTCACACAGAGTTTGTCACCGTAGACTTGCACTACTTACCCTTCAGTACACATATTGATATATTCAGCATGATATCATCTGCTTCTATATGAGTAACTATAAACTGACACCCATTTGATAAGGAAAATGCTTAGACTGTGACGACGACAACCTTTTAGTCGTGAGGAAACAGATGAACCGAGCACCTGCTTTTCTATTATCAACGGAAGGACTTAAACTCTCGATTAGTTTGGAGAGAAATGTCATGGCAAGAAGAACAGTTAAAATAATAGACATGATCGGAGAAAGTAAATCACATTTAAGATAAAGTCACAAAAGATACTACAAAATTCGAGTAAGGAAGCTTGATTAAAGAACTATTCTAGTCAAAACAAAGGGAACTCACTTTCCATAAAAGTTGCAAGACATCCGCATCAATCTTTCCAGGGACTTTGGTGGCGAAAATTCTTGCAATTTCAAGTAGTGTGACTGCCATTGCTGGAGTCGCCTGGGTGGCAAAAAATTGAATTACAAGAAAAAGAGGAATAAGTCCCAAGCAACCATTAATGTGCCAGAGAATTGCAGATTTGCCTCATGTAGCCAGATAGGAAATATGTATATACTACTCTCTATGTTCCTTGTCTAACTGAAACAAGGTATACAAAATTGAAAGTACAATCCCTAGTAAAGCAGCATCATTTACAAGTAAAACCCAAACAATCTTAAGAATTCTCCTACAGAAAGCTTGAAGCTCGCTAATACATCTCAGATGCTTAATCCCATCTGCATGCAGATACCGCTTTTCTTGTTGATTTTATTGATCTTTTAAAAAGCCAACAAATTGCATGGGAAATAGAACAAGAAAAACAGTATCTGCATTTCACTTTTTTAAATTAATATTTTAATTCAATCGTTTTAGTTATATTTATTCAATCGCTTGACCAATCGATTGAAAAGCTGGAATAAAATAACAAGATTGACCAAAGATATCTGATTGAGGGCAACGACTTGATAAACAATTTTTTATTTAGTAAGTTTAAAAATTCCGCTCACTTGAAATGTTAAAGGTAACTTAAACAACAATACACTTAAATAACAATACTTCCTAGTTATCTCATATGTATGCATAAAGGAAGATTCATAAAAGAAATACCTTGAACCGAGCATGCAAAGTAAGTAAGATATCGTTCAACAATGCTGATGGCCAAGCTGGATCAGACAGCTCAGATGCAATGATAGCTCCTAATTCTTCAAATGATTCATGTGGATTTTGCATCCAGATCAAAGCTTTTATTACCATTCCTCGAACATAAACACATTCACATGCCACAGTTGTTCTCACAACTTCCATTAGTGACGCTAATAAACTAGCAATTGTATCCTTACCACCTGTGCCATTTGACAGTGGCAATGCCTTTCGCGAGACTGCAGAAAAATAGATGGAAAATTGGAGAATAAAAGTTATTAGCAATTCAAGGATGCACATATTGTTACTTGTGTCATTGTGGTTGAGGGACAGTTAGCATTCAGAATAAGGGAAGACAACACCAAGACTACAAGAACTAGGCTCATGAAACTAAATTCATCCAAAGTGGACAACTTTTCAGGTTGCAACCAAAAGCTAGACTTCTACTAATGTTCATTAATAATCATCTCATATTGACATCACAGATAACAAAAACTGGGTACAAGGGTTAAGGCTTTTTATTTGGGTTATAAATTGTATTTAACATAATGACAAAAAATTATGATAAAAATTTTGGAAACCTTTAAAAGAAATCAAACTTCGGTATTCAATCAGTAACCAAATGCTTCATTCTTTTTTCATGACATATGGGATTGAGCAGAACACACCTAAGTTGTCGGAAATGTGTTTTATCAGTTAAAGGATTCTTGTGCTTTGTATTGTGCCACGGCCGCGGAGAGCAGCCGGGGAAGGGGGGGGGGGGGTTGGAGTGTGCGTGTCTGCATACTCGTTATGAGACATGCCACCTCATGTACCAACATGAGCTACCAGCATATGGAAGTGGTCAGGTCCACACCTTTCGATGTGACTAGCTGGATGGGCATCACCACTACTACATCTCTTGGTAAGTTGGTAGCTTATTTAGCAAAATGACCTCCTACCTCATACCCATTTTCACACACGCACACACATGCAATTGCGCACAGCCATAAGGTTTCAGTAACAATCATCTAGGTCTCTATGACTCTGTCCATCAAGACAGGTCCTCCATCGAGTAAATTGACAGGCTCTTGGGAGCATTGAAGAAAATTCAACAATTCACAACCTATTGCTTTCTAGCAAAGTTATGGACAAATCAAGGGCTTGCCTAAATCTGAAAAAACCAGTTAAGTGTAGGAAAGATCATAAAGTCTAAGCTCATATAATCAAGTATGAAGTACCAAGCATAAAAATAATGAGTATAATTTACTGTTAAATAGTTAATAAGATTCCATTCTCTAATATATTAATAAAGCCGCACAAGTCATACTTTTTAATTGCATAGCTAGCATTCCAAGCACAAACTAAAACATAAGCATTTGATTTGGCTTTTACTGAAGTCTGTGAGGTAGTATAATTCAAGATAGATCTTGTAGGAAGCATTTATTATCTAAATAAATCCATTCAACTGCCAGCTGCATGTCTTATACAAAGAGGTAATTCATTTTATTCGAGGGAATCCAAGTCCATGCTAAAACACATAGAACAAGCAGCAAATACAATCCCCAATTGGATTCCTAACCACCTTTGTTGCTTTAAAACTGCATGACATAAGTTTTATTGACATACCTTCAGAATGTGAACTTTCATTGTGATCTGAATCAATCGAATCAGCATTTTCTGAATACGTGTGAAGATGAGTTCCTTCATCAATGTCGTAGACGCCTAATGAATATGCTGCTGCCCTGCTTTTTCCCATTTCCTGAACAACTCTAGCTGCTGCATGCAGCACGGGACGAGAGAAACTACGAAAAGAACTCTCCAATCTGAAAGCAAACAAAAAATCAGAGTGACTAATAACAAAAGAAGACTAACAGGTTTCCCCATCACAGGCCTCTAATTTTGCAAGAGATACAATTTAAAAAGACAAAGAAGAAAGTGACAAAGCAATACTAGAAAACATTAAACCTTCTCATCACGAGTTTGATAAGAGGTTGTGGGCGCCTTGATTTCAAGGACTTCTCATTGCTTGGTTTAGGTGGAAGGGTGTCTTTAGGTTGAGCTTTACTATCCTTTGAAGACACAGATGGTGCCTCAGGCAACTTGAGAATTTCTCGGGTTAATCGGATCCATCCAGCAGCTCGCTCTTCAGTCCTACAAATAAAAATAAAAAATCAGAGTAAACAAGAAGTTCATCATCTATCAAAGAATAAATCATAAAATAATAAAAATATAATAACCATTTATTAAGCTGTTACCTTTCTGTAATATCTGATTTCCCCAGTACACACATTATCGCCTCAAAACAAACTCTGTCGCTAGGATCCAGAAGAAGTTGATAGAGGATAGAAGTAAACTGAGACTTAATATCAGGCCTCTCTGAAAACGAAAAGGAAAAAGAAAAAGGAAATTGGATAAACCATGCGCAGAAGTTTTCTGTTTCCCAAAGAAGGTGCTAAATTGAAAGTGATATCTTTTGCACATACCTTCCAGTGAACGTGCTCTAGATAATGTATGACACAATCTAGCAAGTGATACCCTAGCAAGAACGTCATGCAAATGGAGGACATCTGATAATGCACCTGTTTCATGTAAAACTTGCCTTAGCAAACATGAAATGAACGAGATAAACCTGGTACCAAAGTTCAGAGAGATTAATCTTAGAAATTATTTTCAAGAAAAGGCACCTTATCATAATAGTAGAAGTGGAACGGAGATTATTGGCAACGAAAAAATCTTTGAGGCATAACAGTCTTATCATCCAATTTATGAGATTCTTCTGTATAAAGCATTGAAATTTTTTTTGCAACGACCACAAATAAATATTGTTGATATCAGTGCCTTAGTGTCTTGAGAAATGAGAAGCCTAAGATCTTATGAAGATGAAGCAATCCCTAAGTTGTAATGGAGACAAATGATACACATGCGAGATAACAAAATGGGATATAACCCAAGTCACAGTACTAAGCGTCATGCCCTGAGTACTGAAGGAGGAACAAGATGCTAAGCTACTGGATATTTTGACAATTCTACAAAAGCCATGTGGTTGTTAAAGAGACCTTAATGTTCTAAAACGTGAGAAGCACAAACTGAATTACCACAGTAGACTTCACAAAATCAGTAATCAGAGGCTCTGAGATCTACCCAAAATTGCACCTACTGTACTATAGCTAAATGCAGACAGCTCAGCCTCTCATAGAAGAGGCAGCAAAATATAGAAAAATTGGCAGATGAAATGGTTAAATTTCCTTCATAAAAAATCAGGGCATGGCAAGCTGTGTACAGGCCCCTATGGAAAAGGTTGTATGGATGAAGATGATGACTTCCTAGCTGCTTGAAACTGTAAACCACAACAAGGAGAGTCAAAATGCAAGGATCCCCTAGGCCGGTTGATAGTGATCACAGAAATGGCAGCTTGAGAGGAAATCAAAGCTGAATCTCTCATCTAACCCATCTGGTTACATCACTGGGGATACAACGGAACCTTGAATGGTTATGCAGATAAAATCTCAAGTCTGAAAGAGAGTTAAAGTTTTCCTATGATCCGCTTAGCCTAAAGTTACAATGGGAACAACAAGTCAGTGGTTGAACAAAGTAGACTGATTATGTTGAAAATGGGCTCACTAAAGTCACAACTAATTGTAGATCACTGTATTTAAGAAAATCTTACATGTCAGAGCAAATTGGTGATTTCAGTATTCCACAAAAAATAACTCGAAGAAAAAAGATCAAAGAGGCCTATAAGAAATGATGACTTAAAATAGAGCTAAAGACCTCGACTATTGAAGGAGAAGCAAGATGCAAAAATCAAGGCACTGCTCACCAAAGTTGAGTTCACAAGAATCACAACAATTTAAAATTGGAGACACTGATTTCCACCCAACACTGGACCTATTGTACTCTAGATAAATCCAGTGAGCTCAGCCTCTCATGGCAGAGGCAGCAAGAATATAGACAGAATGGCAGATAAAGGGGTTAAATTCCCTAGATGTAAAATCAGCGCATGGAAAGCAACTTATTGGGTCCATATGAAAAAGGCTGTACAAGTGAGGATGATCACTTCCTAACAGCTTGAAAACTGTGGACAACAAGGAGAGTCAAAATGCAAGGATCCCCTCGACCAATTGATAGATCACAGAGAAGGCAAGCTTTAGAGGAACTCAAAGCTGAATCTCTCATCAACCAAGGTTACATCACTGGGGATAGATCTGAACCTTGAATGGTCATGCAGATAAAAACATCTGAAAGAGCGTTAAAATTTTCCTGAGATCAAGTTAGTCCAAAGGTATAATGGGAAGAACAAGTCAATGGTTGAACAAGACACTGATTACTGTACTTGTGACTTTGGTAAGCCCATCTGCCGCAATTAACTTACTAGTTAGTATTGTTGAGAGAAATGAAGAGCAAATGCACATGGGAGGACATGATTTCTTAGTATCCAGTTAATTTTCCTTTTCGAAACTAACAATTATCTAGATGATGATACAAGTTGTTGGGAAGCAGATGGATACTATCTTGGCTTTTCTTTGGTGAGATGAAAGTGGCAAGTGTTACATGCACCAAAAATTTATTAATCTAGCACATGGTTCACTCTTTAAGACTGTGTGACGTGTCAAGGTAGCACATGATTACTTATGCTTATTTGTCTGCATTTGGAAATGGTGTACCGCCTCTCTTGTCTATTTAAACCACTGAATGAAAAAAGATAGCTTAATAAAACAATCTCGAATGTGTCCAAACAAAACACGAGCCACGGCTATAACAACAAAATCTATTCACAAGATGATATCACACTACTCTTAATTGCATTATACTTTACTGATATGTTTTGGTTCTGTTTCTATGGAAACAAAAGCTTGAAAAGGATAGAGATTAAAAGCCAAGAATAGCCACATACCTCCAGGCTGTGCATGCTTGCCTGAAAAGGAAAATAAGAGAAAATGGTATCACTAAGAAAACAATAAAGAACAGGTGCAGATGCATGTTATCAATGTTTGAAGGACACACTTGCAAAATGAGCTAATATACACAACAAGCTTTTCAAATGAAAATGAAGTAAATGTTCACAAATTCAAAATGATATCCTTTTGCCAATGCAGACAGATGCCAACCAATCTATAACTAAAGCAGTCAAAATAAACATTATTACTGACCCAAAGCCATAGCAACAGAATAGGGATCTCTCATAGATAAGTCAGACATGATGGCCAATGAATGCCTCACTGCAACTGGATCAGCGAATGATATCCTGCAACCACGTCCATATCAAGATATTAAAAATTAGTGAAGAGATCTCTAAATTTCCATACGTTAACTGAAAAGAAAGTATAAAAAATCTAGTACTGCTTAATTTTGAGATAAGCAATCAAAGAAAAGTGTTTCTATCTCTTGGAAATTATGAATATGAAGGTAAAGTATACGACAGATAAAGGGAAAGAGTGATTTGAATGACAATAAGCAGAGGTTGTCTCATGTCAAACAAATAACATGGTTCTATAGCTGCTATACACCAATAGTTTCATGGTAAAGCATGAAATACACAAAGCACACAAAATAAGACCCAGGCAAAATAAAACAACACATACATATATATTTGCACGGAAAAACAGTGAGGAATCATTAATGCATATTAGAGGCAGCAAAACTATGAAGTCTAACTATCTTATAGAACTTCTGGTCCACTAAAATTTAACTGCACATCAGCATGGACCTTAAACAAAAAACAAAACAATAAGTCACAGATTGGTATACATCTAGGAGGGTCCTTAAACATCATTCTCTTCTCTTAGCTAACCAAAACTATAAAGTTATACATAAAGGGGGACTTCCTGATAGTGAGAAGTATATCAACTACTCTGCATTACAACCTTGAAACAACCTCTTAAGAAGTGGGCAACAGAGGATTAGATGGACATCATGGACTTACCCCTGAATAGCCCGATGAAGAAATGCAGGATTTCCAGGATCTATAGGAAGTCTTCTTAGAGCACTTAGAGCAGCGTACTGCAAATTATTCCGAATCACTGCCTGCAGGTGTTAGAAATTAGATGTCACTAGAAGCAGCATTGCCAAGAATGGAACCTGAAGTACAACAAATATAATTCTAAATTGCCATCAAATAACAAGTTTTTCCTGAGCAATTAGCATAGACAACCCAAATTTGCACAAACGAGTATACAGACTCATTACTCAACAATATTTGATCTAATATAGAATAAAAATAGGGCAGTGAACACCCATAACTAAGTTCCACATGCATAGAAAATAAATCAATAAGTTTCTGTTTGCAAAACAGATCATTTCGTAACAAGATACCAGCCACTAGATCAGTACCCAAATAAAATATTGTTCACTTATTGTTAAAGAAAGAAATCATAAGACAAGAGAATGTGGGGAATATATGATCTTTCAAGCTCAGAAAATAACAGCAAACAGCAAATAAAAAATAAATTGGGTGTCTGAAATATCTAATACAAAAGCATATTCACTAGTTCCAAAGCGTATGGGAGTAGCTTTGTGTATTTATTGTAGACTCTTCTTGCACATACATGTGAGGTCATTTCAGACTCAAAACACTTCCTTTAATATCATGTAACTCTTGTTTCTTTAGTACAACAGGATTAAGCAATTGCTAAGGTTTTGTTATTTGAATCAACAAAACTAGACAAATGAATTGATTGAAAAAGGATCTTTTTGGAAAGTGAGATTGAGGTAGAATTTCCTTCCAAAATATTTGTAGTGGGAATAGCGCTCCTTAGGTAGTTTCCTTGAAGTAATAAAGAGAATAATAAAAAGAAAACATATACAGCTTGATGCGAGAACACACCATGCAACTTTAAAGCACAAAGCAGTACTGAATTATATAATGGTATTTTGAAGAAAAAATTGTTCAAAGTAAACCCACAGGACATAATAAGCAAGCCTCGCACAGGAAAATGGTTTGCAACTCAGTTTAATCAATGTAAAAAAAATTTGGTACCTCTTTATCACCACCTGGTTTGCCAAAAATGCCCTTCTTTCGCTTTTCTTTGGAGTCTGCAACCTGAAAGATCAGTAAGAATTAAAATGATGCAAAAGAAAGATTTGAGACAAGAACAAGAAAATTACTCCAGGAAAGAGGGCGTGAGTTGAGGTTAAAAGTAAATGTCGGACATATTTGAATCCTGTTCATATGCACATAATTTAGCATATGTTTTATAATGGTTACAGATATTTGATAATAGATATTATTTGTACGGAGTTCAGTTATTTCGCCACAAATCTGATTTAAAATCCAATCTGCTTATAATTTTTATTATATTCCATTCATGTGTTTTTCAACATATCATATGTTTATTTTCCCGAAAACCTAGAATGAAGAACTATAGTTTATTGTAGTATTCTAAGTATCCAGTTTGATATATGCAGAGCGTCTGTCATTGCTTAGAATGTTATTGAAGAAAACACCATTAGCAGTCAGCATTGCAGTTTCTAAGTTATGGTTTAGTCTCACAATTGAGGCAGTAGGCCAAATGGATGTTTGTCATATAAACTTTGGCATATTTTGATCCTTGCCTCCTTGGAATAAAAAGAATAGTTGGATAACCTGACAGACTTAAACTAGCCGAATAGGGACAACATCCGTCAGATCTAGATGGGATTTTTTTTAAAATAACAGAATATGTAGCATTGAAGATATCAAAACTGCTCTAGACATCAGTCTATATTTTTGGCACAGCGATTCATATTTCAAAGTTCAGAGTCAAATATAGATCTAGCGGCATCTAGACTCTTTACGATCGTAGGTGGATGAGGATATTTCCCGAATTCAGACATGAGCAGATTCAGATGTGGTTTAATCTAACATACTAGCACACAGAAACAGATAAGGATAGCATCATATTGTCAGAGTCGAATTCGGATTCAAGGCAATCAACTATATCTACAATCCAAGGCACATAGGTGAAAGAAAGTGAACATACTAAAAAAGATGCCCTTGGCAGGTAAAAAGAGTCTAAGAAAAGGTCATTTTGTTTAGCCCACTTAGACCAGCGAAATTATTGAGCTAGACATACTGTATGTATGAAGGAAAATTTACTATAGCGCATTACCAACCTTTTCCAGAATGCCAAAGACAATTTCATACAACTTGGCCAAAACTTCAGAACTGCCGGTGGAAGCAGCCGTGAGAGCCTTAAGAGCTGCAAGCCTCCGAGCATGAACTTCAAAAGAGTAAATAAATAAAGTTAATTAAAAGCCAAAAACAAAGCAAAAACAATATTACATGGTCATCATATTAATTTCACTAGCAGCAATCTTAGCAGCACGTGGAAGTCAAGGAGTTTTAGCATCAAAACCATGCTGGGATAAGCTCCTACGGTAATCTTCCTCACCGATTAAGATCTAGATGTTTTTCTGGAAACATCTATTTGATGTTGTCCCTTTGGATGACAACATTAAGAGATTAGATTCTATTGCTAGCAAATGTCGTTGTGCAGAATCGATGACGTGATCATAGGCACTAGTCGTGTCGAAGTTTTTTGCATCTTTTTGCAACATTCAAATTGGTTTTTGGCTCTCACCTCTATATTGGGCCCTTTAAGATCATAGCAACCATATCTAAATGTTCATCCATCAGAAATTTGCAGAATTTGAGCCCTGACTGCATCTTAAAGGAAATTTGAAAAATGGCATGTTGCACGAGATAAGCAGCAGAGAAATGTCTCAAAATGGACTTATCTGACTGTTTTTCTCGAGTAAAATTATGCATCTTTAAAAGTACAATATATCTGGAGAAAAATCAAAGAATGATAAAGCAAATATACATAAATTCAACGTCAGTACTAGTACCAAGAGATAACATGTTATTGCCTGTACGACTTGGAAGTTACTGTTTGCTGGATCTATAAGCTAAATACTAATGGAGCTGTGAGGGAAGTCAGTACATCACACGGAGTGAGCTCTTCTATGATCTTATAAAAGTGGCATCAGATTTGCATCTGCACACTACTATGGCTGGATTAGGTATTAACTGCTAAAGCTAAAGCAACAATAGATGGTCCTATTCAATACTCTTTTGGTTATCAGAAAATTTATTGTGTATACTGACTCTAAGCTCCTTGCCAATTTCATGAACAGTATCATAAAATTTCATAGGCATATGACTTATTAAGGATATTAGAACGCTTTTCAAGGATTGCAAAGCTGAAATGCAGTATATTTTAAGATAGAAATATGGTGGCTAATTTCTTGGCTGATGAAACTGTTATCATAAGATGCTCTTTTGCATGTCATCTAGCCTTATCCCGAAGAACGTACGCAGACTATTTGCTCTTGATAAATCTCTTCTTCCTAGATTATGTGAACATGTGTAATTAAGTTGTTAACTTTGGTATCCTTGAGCATTCCAAATATAAGTATCAAATGTATAAATACTGCATAGACATATAACAAGCTGGTAGAAAAGCAACAATTTTTGTAAACCGTCTACAGGACATATGCAGGTAATACTTGGTTCATTTATTTAGTTATAAAAATGGCTATATCAATCAAACATAAAATAAGGGTGCAAGAGATGTGCCGAATTATAAGACTTTGTAAATTTTTAAGGCTTTACTATTTATGCCTTTTTACTTGAAGCCGGACTCCTTTTTTCATCCTTCCCAGAGTTAAAATGAAGAGTATGAATTTAAAATTTTCGTAGATGGAAAACAGGTGATAGTAATACAGTAACAAGAACGAATAGATCAACACAATGAAGCAAGAAACATGTACATTCAGCATCCGTATTTGAGGCCTCTGAAGTGAGCTGGCCTACAATTCGAGGTACCACGTCAGCTCTAGTGACACCTCCAACAGCATCAATATCAGCCAGTGCGTCCCAGTTTGGTGTGGGAATTCCACCGCTTGGAGTCAAGCCCTCAACTCCAGTATCCGAGAGTATTCTGGCCAAATAGTAGTAAACATAACGGAGAACATTCCTATCCTCACATTGCTGACTGAGCTGCAAAAGCACAGACCAAAACAATAACCAAACTTCCTATATACAGTAAACAGTAGATTTAGACGAGAGAAAACTAGCAATCTAGCATAATATCCATAAATTAGAAAACTACAAAGCCCTTTTGTTACGATAGGATGGCATATGTCGAGGTTTGTTAAAACTGAATGCAAAGTCCACTTTTTAATGATTGATATGGTAAAAAAAAAAAAGATTTTCTTTATTTTACATTTAGAAATGTATGTCATCAATGGGCCAGAGTCAGAGAAAACTATAAATCCCTTTTATTTAGATAGGATGACATAAGGCATGCTTGTTTAAAACTAAATGCAGTCTTCCTTTACATGATTAATATAATGACATAAAATTATTTCTTAAATTTTTTTAATTAAGTAAAAATCAATGACATAACTCAGGTTAGCTAAGCATAAATTTGTAACAAAAAATAAGTACAATGCGAGAAGTAGCCACCTAGCCTAGATTAGTGGGGAAAAGGTTAGATTCGATTGTGGAAGGTCTTTGTTGAGAGTGAGGGAGGAAGGGAGCGAGAGATTTACAAGGTTTAAATCAAATTTATTGTTCTTTTACTGGGCATCTTTTATTTCGGTCAAAGTTTTTTATCTCTTCTTTCTTCCACCATACTACATTAGCTCATGTCTCCTCTTAGTATTCATCTCATTGTTCCTCTTAACCAGACGACACATGGTTTTCCTAGCTCATGATATAGAAGCTGTTCGAGAGCATCTTATAGGGCACGATCACTTTTTTAAAAAGCCTCCGCCTACTCCGCCTAGGCGGTACCTAGCCCGCCTAACTAGCGCCTAGCATCTAGACGGTACCTAGGCTACCCACCTAGGTTTTGGAAATGTTTAGGGGCGATTTGCCTGCTTACGTGAACTGCACCATTTAGGCCTTGATCGTGATTTTCTGTGATACAGTCTCCATGTGCTCCAACCTCATTCAAACTCCTTTAACCCCCAAATATGAACACCTTCACTACCTCCTCTGACCTTCAGCTAAACCTCCTCGACCACCACTTAAATGAACCACTTAAATGAAGAAAGAAATCTGCCTAGACACAAATCCGACGCCTAAGCTTTCTATAACATTGACATTTACTATCAAATATTGTAATTAAAAAAATAAAAAAAGAAAGTCTCCTAGGCTCTAGGCGTCGGGTCCAACGCCTAGACCTCCTAGCACTTTATATAACCTTGTTAGTTATTATTTTGGCTATTTAGTATTTAATTATGCATGGTTTATTGTGGATCTAAGATTGCTATCTTTTTTAATTTATATGAATTTAATACATATTTCTATCAATTATTATAATTAAATAATTTTAAAAATAGCCAAACACCTAGGCGCTAGCTCAAACACCCAATCGGCCTAGCATTTTCTGTAACATTGGCCATGATAGTTTACAAGTCCGTTTTAGATCAATTTGTGATCTTCATCTTCAAAATCTACATCAGTTGCCTTTGATTCTACTAAAAACTAGATTTCATGGTTTACATTTCATCCCAAATTGTTCAAGAATTTAGCACAGCATGCCAACCATATATCTTTGCAGCACTGCATACCTAAATGGTTGTTTATTAGTAGAAAACCACATAAATACAGGAGGTCCTTATTTCTGTATTCAAAAGAGTTTCAAGTAGTGTACTGGTGATTTTCATCTTTGAATCTGCATCATAAGTCTCTGCTTCAATCATAAACTAGATGATTGGGGTTTATATTTAGTCCCCAGTGACAAAATATCCCAAAGAGAGCACGTTGACTATACATCTTTGGGGCATTGCTTACCGTCTACACCTCTTGATCAAGGTCAAAATGGTTGTGTGACCAATAATAAGCGAGAAAAAACACAGATCTATGATCACATGACTTGTCAGGTACAACAGTAGACACTGTTAGGCAAAACTGATTCTGCTACATGAACTCAAGTGACTAGCAAGGTATTGCTCGCAACATTTCACGTTGCACAAATGCAATTATGGGTTATTTGACATGAATGAAGCTCCATATCTAAACGCATAAAGAGAACAGTACAATAACAAATGCAGTGGGAGAACAGGCAAAAAATACCATGAGAAGAGATGGTGCCAAAGAAGGATCCACCGAGTTGTATACAGCGAGTTTCGGAAACACATGGTTCACTAACTGCTTCTGAGAGCTTTTCTGCATACAAGCAAACAGCAATGGGATATAGTAGATCCACGCAGACAACTGATATACAATGTTTGTGTAAAGTTAATAAAAACCTGATCTGATGTAGCAGCAAGTTCATGAATGCTTCGTGCCAATTGGGAATACGAGACTGGCTGATAAGAGGGATAATTATTACACAGTTAGGACAAGGAAAGACGTAAATATACATGAAACTAGATAATAATCAGATATCATTCTTGAGGATAATACACAAATATCAGCCATGGTCTAATTATGAACATATCAGCAAACAAGAACACTCGCATTAATAATCATTTAATAGTAAGTTAGTAACACTTAGTTATGAAACAGTTTGAGGCAATGCTCTAAAGTCTGCCTCAAAATCCTTTAAAGTGCAGCAGTTGTTTCTCACTGCATACCTATGTGATAATACCTATCTTGTGAAGCCTATGATATTTCGCACAAAACCGACGCTTTCTTATGGTTAGCATTCTGCACTTGGCATATGTTTAGTGCAACATTTTTTCCTAATAAATCTAGCTAAATCCCAAATAATTGCTTTTCTCCTATTGTGCCAACTACTAATTGCACCTCCTAGAATAAATTGAAACAATAATCTCAACCTCTATTGTTGTCTCTTAGCGCTAGTCATTTCATCTATTCGTGACATCGGCAAAAGTAACATCCAACCCAATTTACAAACAATAACAATCCCTCTCTCACAATCCTTCTCTCGCCTTTCTTCTAAGATTTTCGCCTCTTCTAATTTTCTTCAAGGATCATGTCACACCCCTTTCCCATTTTCAACTTCTCTGATCAGCACTCTTCTTTCACCAACTCTGAAGTAAGCTGTGCGCGCTGGCAACAGCAAGCACTAAATATGGTAACTAATTTACAAATTACTCCCTTCATCGCCTAAAGCTAACAAATATATCTGTATCAAATTTTGCTCCGGGTTTCATTCATTTATTATTTTATTCTTAATATGTTTTTATTTTTAAAAATATACAAAATTAAAATTATTATACTAATGCTCAGATATTCTATTAACTTCAAGGGTGCACTAATTTTAAAGATATCTAGCTTACTCTTCCTTTTACAAAAAATTTGATGGCATTAATCTGATATAGGCTCAGATTCTAACCCCGACCATTTTAAAACTGTAATTTCATAGAATGCAGCTCAAACAGATAGAACCCGAAGCACAAAAGTCAATCAAAAGAGCAAGGATCGCAACTAAGGACCAAACCCTAACCTTCTTCTTCTTCTGTCTCTGCGTGGTCCTGACTGGATTCAAAGCCTTAGCGGCAAGAATGGTGTCGTTCTGGAACTGCATCAAAGTCGACCTCTTCGACTTCCGATCGGTGGTCGCCGGCTTCCCAAGGGTCGATCCGGGGCCCGCTGCCACCGGCACAGGCGGTGGGATGTCGGATCTTGCAGCGGGAGTAGCCGCAGCGGTGGTGGCAGCGGGGGCGGGATCTGAGGTGATGAGATCCATGAGCGTCGTTCCGGCGGAGTCCGCCATGGCTGAGCTCGAGCAGGAGCTAGGGTTTTTTGGGCTCCGATGACCAGATTGGACTGGGCTGAGACTGGAAGCCGAAGATCTAGGCGTCGTGCTTTATTTCGGAGACGATTCGGGACGTAGATCTAGCTGTTGGGTTCGGTTCGGTTTGGTCGTTGTTGCGAATTTGACCGCTTTTGGATCGGTCCGTGGGTTTTCTTGCTCGATTCTTAGTGGAATTTTTGCATAAACACCCGAGAAGTGATCGTTTTATGATATGGATGCGTGCTTAATTGCCAAAGTTATCAAATAAGTATGTCTTGCTAGCGCGCTCGAATACCTTTTAGTTTCACTCATTGTGCACTTATACACCCTCAGCATTTTTATACTCTGCGTTGTTTAAAGTTTGCACTTGATGTCCTCAGCTATGAAGACATGAAAATTTTCACGTATATGTTCTTGTATAATATTTAGAATCAATTAGCAATGCCGGTATCATATGTGAATGTTCGGGTGTAAAATTTCACGTCAATTAGCATTGTTGTATCATATTTCACATGTCTGAACTTGATGTCCTCAGTTTCATTTTGCTATCACTTTTAACAAACTTTATGCCCTTGCTTGCACGGGTTGGTTTGGTTTATTTGATTCGCATATCTGATTTTTTTTTTCTATATATGAGTTTTTTCCCCCATTATGTTCTTGCTTCTAAAAATTGAATTGTGCTGAATTTTTTTTCTTTGGATTACTACTGCTTCGAAAGTAGATAACTTGAGCCAAACTTTGTTTCCATTATAAAGGAAATATAAATAAGGACATGGATAGTTTTATATCAAATTTTGAAATTCAAATTAGATGGTTGAACCACCAATCCCTCCTTTATAATATCCCCTTTTTTATAAATATTCCCCAAAAAAGTAAAAAGAAAACACTACCTCCTTTAATAAATGTGTGGATAGTTTTTATTGCAAAATATTAAATTCAAATTAAGGAGGGATACATTATATTTTGTTTATATATAAGGTTAATAGTAAATCACACATTTTTTCCATATAAAGGGGAAGTATAAGCATTTTTCTATCTTTTTACCATTTTATGTAGTTCAATTTGTCCTCCAACTCCTAGAATACCAGACCCAGAATTTTTTTATTTTTATGATGTCTTTCACTTTATTATCATGCCCATTTATAGTTTTAGTTCTCGTCTTAATAAGTTGGACATTCAAGATATGCTATAACAGTAGCAACCACTAATTTATCATTCAATAGATATAAGGTCTTCACGTGTAACCGCTAAAATATCCATCTCCTCTATAAAAATTGAAAAATGAGAAAATTTCATCAAACCCTAATAAGTTTAGACATTTGACACTAAATCCCTAATATGTTTGAAACTCTCACCAACCCTCCCTAACCCCCCGACTCAAAAATTTTTTGCCAGAAAGCTTCCAAACATTAACATTGTTAGTCAATGTAACGATAAAAATAACGCCAATAAATTTTTTAAAAACACCCAAAGAGTTTTTTTTCCTTTAACCCCCAACAACTTTTCATAGAAAACCCTAATAATGACTTTTTATTCTTTCATGGGTATCTATTTAATTTTTAAATTTTCAGATAGGTTGTTTCTAACTTTTGGATTTAAAAAAGGGTTGTTTGTAATTTTTAACTTTTATAGGGAGCTATTTATAATATTACAGTTTTCGAGCAATTCTTTTTTTTTAATGGTCTTCTTACAATTTTTAAATTTTTTGGAGGCGTTTTTGGAATTTTATATTTTTCACAGGGTTGTTTATAATTATTTTATTTTAATGGATCTATTTTTAGTTTTTTGAGTTTTCACAGGATGATCTATATTTTTTATAATTTTATGGGGTGTTTTATAATTTTTAAATTTTTTTGGGGTTCTTTCTAATTTTTTAAATTTAAAGGGCTTGTTTGCAATCTTTCAATTTTTCAGTGGGTTGTTTGTAGTTTCTTATTTTTGAGAGGGCTATTTATAATTTTTTAGGAGTTGTTTGTAATTTTATAGGTTTGTAAATATGACTGATTTGACATGTATATATTAGCCTTGAGGGGCAATGTTTGTTAGTGTACAATTATGAGGCAATGTCTTTATGGGATTAAGTGCAAAAAAACTCAAATTATTTTTGTGCTTTTCTAAAATTCTAAAACTTATCTGAGGTTTGAAAAAAATTTGTGGGCCCAGTTTGAAACAATTAAACTTATTGGAGGTCTAATGAAGCTTATCTTTTAAAACTTGATGAAAGTGATGTGACAATATTTTGAAATATAAAGGTGATTGTAAATCCTCCTTTATATATAAAAGAGAAAAGAATTAAAAATATGTTTATTAGATTATTTTTAAATTATGGAAAAGTATGATTTGATTAGGAATACCAAATTTTTTACTATAATTAGAACTTTCTAATTCTAGATAGATTTAATTTGATGAGAATTCTAATTATGGAAAATAAACCGAATCACATAAAAATTCTAATTTAATGTTAAAATAATATATGACACATTGTCTTGTTTTGTGTACACTAGTATAATGTACGTGCTTTGCACGTGAATGTACATGTATTAACTGTAAACTTTTTTATTGAATCGTAAAACTGTGTAATAAATAAATTTGTATAATAAGATTGCTTAAAAAGAAATGTATGAATTAATTGTTATTTTGTTGTCATTGTAATTGAATATTTTTCATATAATGATCGCCCAGTATTAACCTTTTTTTAAATAAGTCCCCAAATCTAAAATTATTCTTAAATAAAACTTCCAATTCTATAAGTTCTCTTAAATATACCCCTCCAACTTGAATGTTGTTAACTTAACTCTAAATTAACTAAGTTGTATTAATTTTGCTAGCTTTTTCATGTTGTTCTCTAGATAGTTACACTTAACACCTGCAACATATTGCAATAGTTACTTCTCATTATAATTATTTAATAGGGTAAATTAGACTAAACCTTGATGAACTATCAGCCCATATGAACTTTCAAAATTACACTAAACCCCTAATGACTTTTCTATTTCAAAGTAGACCCCCAACGACTTTCTAAATTTTGTAGATAGCCCCTATAAATTAGAACCACAAAAATGGCATAAAAGGCATTTTGAAAGTTATTGAGGGTTTGATGTAATTTATTTAAAATATATTGGGAACTTTCTACAAAAGTTATCACGGGTTTAGTGTAATTTCAATAGTTCATAGGGTCTATTTACTTTAAAATGCTTAAAGTGCATTGGGGGGTTTACTTTAATGTACCTTATTTAATATTATAATTCTTAGTTCAAATAATACTATTAAAATAATTATACTATCTATATACTATAAAATATTTATCTAATTTTATTTTTTTAATTATGCTTGTAAATAATTTAATACTGTAAATATTTTATAAATTTTTATTATACTATCATTAACAATTAATAATACTATTATTAATATGAAATATTTTTGTAAAAAGGATAGTTTTCAATCACTACCATGTACAAATTATTCAGTATCATGTAATAATCTTTAAGAAAATACTCTAAAAATAATATTAAAGTATTTATTAATTTATTTAATAACATAATACTAAATAAATAGTAATTAGTAATTTATGTGATATTATTAAAATAATTACATTATGTAACACTCGTGATTTTTCGATATGTATTTCTGTATATTCGATACGTATTTTATCTTAAAATACTTTGATATGTATAATTTCTCTGATACGTATTTTTATATTAAAATACTAAATGGTATTTTACATAATTGGATATCGTGTTTAAGTA
>JBAKGM010000365.1:41614999-41629457 GCA_037177215.1 Asparagus racemosus | reverse complement strand
TTTACACTCCCCGATCTAATACGTCGCGGGCTTGCTCGCGTCCCGTTTCCGTGTATTTTGGGAAGCGGGGCGTGACACATTATTTATGCCATTCAAAATTTATTCTACTTATTTTATTGCTCGTTGAATTATAATATAATTCTTAATAGTATTTAAAAATATATTATTATGTTTATACTATTATTTTAATTATTTTATTATAATTCATAAACAAATATTATAATAATTTAATTGGTTACTACTAATAATCGTGTATACTAATTTTATAAAATATTTTATTTTTATTAATTTTAAATAATTAATAGTTATAATATTATTGATAATTATAATTATTTAGGAAGGTGAGGAGGTGCCTAATTAATAAGAGGTTATATTTATTTAAAGAAAGATTAATTAAAAATAATGACATAGTTAGAATTTATCAAACTTTGAGAGGGCAAAAAATAAAATTAAAAGTTTTAACATTCTAATGCTCTTTTTATAATAGTATAGATAAATGTCTTTGTTTTGTGCCTTTAATAGTATGACCAATTTCTAATTATATATAAAAAGGAGGGATCCTTAGTCTACTTTTACACTTATCCTGAAATTAGAGTTTCGACATATCAAGTCTCTCCTGTCTGTTTTGAATAATATTTTGAATCAGAATTTAAATTAAATATTTATATCGTGTTTTTTATACATCAGCTGAACTGGTTTCAATCCAGACCTTGAAACATCACATTCTTTAATTAAATAAAAATATTTATATCGTGTTTTTTTAAATAAAAATATTTAATTAAATAAAAATATTTAATTAAATAAAAATATTTATCAATAACTAGCAAATACCCCCTTCTAATTTGCACTAATTGCTCTCCTAGTTTTTATACACTAATTAAATATTTCACTTAATATTCTCTTACTTCCGCCCCCATTTCCGTCAAAACATCCTATCTACATAAGCTCCTCTTTTAACTATATTCTAAAAATATCTAATTCAATCATTACGGCTATCTTTTCACGTGCGTGAAAAATATAATTCCATTGCCACCAAAAAGAACTTAGGAATTTCTTCAAAGACTTATTCTTATTCCTCTCATATATATGATATAAGTAAGGAGGATAATCGTGATTTTGTAATAGCACAAACAATTCTTTAGAGGAGATAATTATCAAATCGATTGACAATGTGACACATAAAATAATGTTTTGAAAGGAGTTTCAGCATCTTGCAATCTGCTGCTAACTAGAAGAACTAATGTGAAAATATTTAAGCGATTTGGGGTTAACCAAAATAAAATAAGGTTCGGGAACTAATTTCAAAATAGCAAGATTTGGGGGTCTGATTTCAATATATGAAAGAGATGGGGGCTAATATGAAAAACCGGGTAACAAAAAATGCATATGTACACGCCACGTGCCGAGCATTTTGTGGCTTCTGCACCTGAAAAATTAACCGCATTGCAACCGGGTCTCAGGTCCGCTTCTCCAGAAGCTTCTCTATTCTCTCCCTATAAATACTTTTTCTCCGTTTTTCTGCCGACAAAAGAAGGGGAACGGAGAAAGGAAGCTGAGGGCTCTGCAATTGACACCGTAAGATTTCGCTTTATTATTGTTATTATTCTCGTTCATAAATTAATTAGGGATATTGGTAGTCCTATTTCAATTCGATATCGTTATATCTGTCATAAAACTGCTAATTTGATTGGTAATAAATAGATCATCAAATTAACGAACGCAATCTCTTGATATTAATTGCTATTGTTTTGATAACATAATTTTTTGTTAATTTTAGTTGCTATTGATTTGGTAGGTACTTCTATCTCTTTATCCGTAGGCTGTAGAAATTTCCATGTACTCGTTGGGATGCAATAATTTTCCTTTATCATATTGTATTATGTATTTTTCAAATTAATTTGACTAGTCTGTTATTGTTTCAGATGTCATACTCGAGAAGGTCATCAAGGTGAGATTTTTCTTTTAGTTTTAAAATTTTTTTTTGGGATACTTAATCTATTGTTGGAGACATGGGATCATCATGTTTGTTTATGTGATGCTCTGTGTTTTGGTCTTTTCGAATTACAGATACAGATCTCCTTCATGCTCACCGTACAGACGAAGCAGATCCTTTTCAAGGTCTAGGGGTCGCTCGAGGTACTGATCTTCAGTCTGGGCCTTTTTTGTTATCTATACAGTTTTGAAGCATTATCGTGTTGGCCTAATTTCAAAATTCCGTACATGCGTGTAGGAGCCAAGATTCAAGTGATGTGGAGAATCCTGGAAACAACTTGTATGTAACCGGCTTGTCGTCTAGGATAACAAAGGGTGAGCTTGAGAAGCATTTTGCTAGCGAAGGAAAGGTATGGTAGTTATTCATTGAAAAAAATAGTAGGACTATCGATACTGCTTCACGCTTTTGAATATTTGGTTATGTTCCTGTTCTTCTACCAGAGGCCATATATCAATATTGAATATACTGTGGGGGGATACACCCAGGCTTAAAAAGCTTATTTGGATGAATTTTAGCTTGCCTTGATATTTTTTCTTTCACTGCTTGACGCCCTGAATAAGTGTCCATACCAGCTAACAATCGTAGCGAGTTCTCCTATTCTCTTTTTTATTTCATTTCACTTCAACTGCACTCCACTAAATCCCAAGAACTACTTGTCAGTCAAAACTTTTATCATGTTTGTGCTTCTTTTTTTTCTTTTTCCAATTGTTATTCTTGGTAACGATGTTGCAATTAGTTAGGCAATGTGACAGGTTGACACTGTTGTTTTAAGCATCTTACTTGATTTTGCGTAAGAGTTCTCAATTGTTGTTTTTCACAGGAGGGATCAAATTTCAGGCACTTGTTATTCAGTATGATTTCCTCTTCATTATTCATTAATTGTTAAAATCTGCATATGTTTTGGTATCAATGTAATGTTTGAGATCTTCCGTACCGTGTTTTGGGCAGTACATGGTTCATGTTCTATTTGAGATAATTAAAGCAAAGCTGCACTGTTTCCCTCCATCCGCAGGTTGCTGATGTCCACCTTGTAGTGGACCCTTGGACAAGAGAGTCTCGTGGGTTTGGATTTGTGACGATGGCCACCGTGGAGGATGCAAATCGTTGCATTAAATATCTCGATGGATCTATATTGGAAGGCCGGGTCATTACTGTTGAAAAGGTATATCAACCATCTGGTTTGGTTTGCTACCTTTATAAGCTGATCTTGGATTGTCTGTTCTTAATGTCCAACTCGGTTCATTTTCTTGTATTATAATATAGTAACTATTGTTAGTGAGTTTGAGGTATGACTTCGCCTGAAGTGTTTTTGACAGCAGGGTAGCTGTGCGTAGCAGCTCTTCATCAAATTTCAAAAGCCTTACTGCAACCTTACCAATCAAATATCATCACTTCAATCAGACTAACCAGAGGGTTGTATGCCCTACATTTCTTTGAATAATTGTCATTTATTTTAGTTTCTTGTTCACCTGGATTAATATTACTGCTAATAGTGTGTGCTGCCTTCAAATTTTTTGTAATTTAACAGTTGCATCTTTAGAGCTGACTCACTTCAAATTTTTCCAGGCTAGAAGACGGCGTGGGCGAACTCCTACTCCAGGCCGGTACCTGGGCGCAAGAACTGGTAATCCTAAGCTCTATATTCCCTTTTGTCATTAAATGTGTAATGTTTCTTTGTTGCTGCTACCCACAAACATTTGATAAAATGTTGGTTGATATCTATGGAGCAACATTTTTAGTCATTGCTATGTGCTCATTGTTTTCATATTTCTGTAAAAGGTCGACATCGTTCTCGGAGCTATTCTCCATACTACAGGGGTCGATATGGTTCGCCCGATTACTCCTCTGAAAGGGACAGGTCATACTCTCCTTTCTATAGGAGGCGTAGATCCCGGTCATACTCTCCTTACTATAGAAGGCACAGATCCCGATCATATTCGCCATATTATGAAAGAAGGTTTAGATCCCCATCTTACTCCCCTTACTACAGTAGGCATAGATCTCGATCATACTCTCCTTATTATGAAAGAAGGCACAGATCCCGATCGTACTCTCCATACTATGAACGGAGGCATCGATCCTACTCTCGTGACTCTAGGTCCTATTCCCCTGAGCGCTCAGTTTCGCGAAGTGTCTCTCCAGTAACAAGGAGGAGCTCGAGGAGGAAATATTCCCCGAGTGTTTCACCAAGGCCAAGAAGATCGAGAAGGAGCTATTCACCTAGTGTTTCCCCAGATGTAAGGGGGAGGTCAAGGAGAAGCTATTCGACGAGTTTATCACCTGGGTCAAGGCGAAGATCGTCAAGGAGGAGCGGCTCTCGCAGCTATTCATCCAAGAGATCAAGGAGGAGCCCTTCTTCCTCATGCAGTGAATCACCTCGCCGTAGTAAGAGGAGATATTCTAGGGAAAGTTACTCTCACAGCCGCAGTTTGGGTTCAAGATCTGTTTCAAGTTCTCCTGTGAGGTCTGCGTAATAGATAGCGAGCTGTGCTGATCTCTGTGTGGTATCTTATCTGATAGATATGAGGTCTGTTCACTTAAATTGTCTGCGTATGGACGAGAACTTGTTGAGCTTTTGCTATATGCTGAGCTTAATGTTATTTTATATTTTCATGTTTAACGTGGGATGCTGGTTTTACTTGCTTAGTGTGCTCATGTAATTCGATGTTGATTAGGGACAAGCTTTTGCTTGCATTGTATCATATCATCTGCATTTATGTTATGGTCTTCTGTGACGGCTGCTGGTTAAGCTGTGGTATAATGGGAGCCCCACTGTAGATGTAGTTGATGTTGCCCTTGCCATCTTTGCAGTTCAACTAGTTCTGGCGGAAAAGAGCTGACCCCCGGTCACAAGTTTTTGCTAATTTTTGTTCGGACTGTCGCTTTGTTCATGACCGGACTCTTAGGTTTCTTCTTTCGCCAGCACGCAAAGTGACCTTGCAAGTGAAAGGTAGGTTTCAAGGGTGCTGAAGACCTGTACTTACTGAGGTTGAGGATTCTAATTTCTTACAAGCATAGGTAGAGGTAGACGTCATGTTGTAGCGTGTGTTTTATTCACGAGTCGAGCATGCACGAGTGAGCTTGGTGCCATACCCAAGAAGGAATAAGATGAACAAGGAAGTTTGGCTGCCATCTTGTATTTGCACAACCTTTATCTCAAGAATGTTTAACCTTGAGGATAGTATCCTCACAACTTCAAAACTGTGCGTATGCTTCGCTAGAATATAACTCATTAAGCACCAAAGCACCAAGAGCGCATATATTTTAAGAATGCAGTTCGTCATATAGAGAGCTGTGCCGATATTTTTGCTATAGGCTAGAAGGGGATGTGTAATGTATTTATACAGCACTTGTGCCTTTTATAAGTTCGCGTTATTTGGGAGCTGAACTCCTTGAAAAAGCTTATGGGGCTGGACAGGGTTTTATTCCCCATATTTCATTTGCATACTGAGCAATTGTTCTGTCACTGCTGAACTTGCCACTCCCTGCAGTGCTTAAAATGGACATCTTCAGCCATCGTTTTCTATCCCTGAAAAAACAGAGGCGCATCATAAGAAAGCTCCCCACACACCAACAAAGGTAACCTACGTGCGAAATCATGATTTTTTATGAAAGAATATTTAATTGTCATTTGGTTGAAACAAACAAAAATAGACTAAAATTGTGATTTATATCCAATGAGAATCTCGGTTTTTCTGTACACATGATTAATTGTCAATGGGTTCAAACGAACGACAATCAATAAAAATCGTAAATTATAGCCCATGAAATCATGAATTTCAAAATATGCTTAGTTAATTTCCATTGGGTCAAAAAGAATAAAATTGGGGGAAAAAAATAGTGGGTTACAACCAATAAAAATCTTGAAGTTTGAGTATGCATACTTATTTGTTATTGAGTCAAAACGAATAAAATCTAACAAAAATCATGGGTTAAAAATCATACATAATTAGTTCTCATTGCGTTGAAACAAATAGAATGCACAAAAATTGCGAATTTTTAAGTTTAGGCCTAATTAATTGTTATGAGGTTGAAATTGATAAAAAAGGACAGTGGATGATGGCAATGTGAAGATACTATACTAAGTTTGTAGTTGCCAAAAATATGAGCATAAGATGCACTTGAGATATGCATAGAACTGAACCATGCAGAAGTACAGACAATAGATAGAAGAAATGCAGTTATTATTGTTCTATTTCTCAATTTTATTTTTTGATTTTCCACCTTTTGCTCAATTGAATATATGATGCTTTTTCCATAGTCTTCTTAACCCTTGTACCTGTATAGTCTAAGTAGATTTATGAAGATATAGACAAAAAGCATCCCAAGAAAATTGATATTCCAAAATAAGAAGTAGGAGAAGGCACATAAAAGGATGGATTAGAAATGAACAAGTGTCTGACGCCACTTACTTGTACGCTTCGTCCACTATGGCCTGAGCATCCATATAGCTTGGGAAGTCATGACCAACTAGGAAATAATCGCCTCGCCCATAACCAGAATTTCCTTCCAATGAATCTAGGAGAGGATTGTAGTCATAGCTACCAAAGACGCCACTTCTTATATATAGCTTGGCCTCTTCAAATCGCGGATCTGTCTTGAACTGTACAAGTAGAAAACAGACCGGAAAATGTAATTAGCCTTATATAGTTACACTTTCCAGTGAATCTGATTTTAAGTAAACCGAAGGTACATGCCATTTCTAAAATCTTGAGTCAGATAATATAAACCAGTATCAAATAATGTATATTAATAATCAACTGCCTGTAGTTAGTGGAAGGGATTGAAAACATAAAAAGTGAAAAAAAAGGAAACAATTCTGTTTTGGAAACTCATAGTTTACTATATGGGACTTTGTACACTAGCTTAAGGAGTTTAGTTCTTTTAACATCAATGAGCCATTACCAGTCCTGCTTCTCTCTCCTTGCGCAGTCTTGGAACCTCATCTGCTTTGGCACCAAAAAGGAAGAAATTTTCTTCCCCAATCTCTTCTCTGATTTCAACATTTGCACCGTCTAGAGTTCCAATTATGAGGCAGCCATTCAATGAAAATTTCATGTTGCTAGTTCCGCTAGCCTCCATGCCTGCAGTGCTGATGTGTTGAGACAGCTCACTACCAGGGATGAGCATTTCAGCAACAGATACGTTGTAGTTTGGTACAAAGACCACCTGCAGCAATAGTGAAAAACAACTATTCAGCCAAATAACGAAGGTTGAAGATTGAGCACACAGATATCAGAAGCAAACTTACAATGTTCAGCAAGACACTCAAAAGTTAAAATAGCAAAACGAAAGTAAGCAGCAAAATTCCAAAGTTATGAAAGAGTAAGTTTTAAGAAAGTACTATGCAATTTCAACATTTCATGGAAAACTGCCATGACCTTTAGACTAGTAAATTTAAGGTTCATGGCAGTTTCCAAGGTAGTATCGTGCAACAAACAGAGTTTATGATACTTTTCTGGAAACCCGGGTAAAGCTTATGGTGGTTTCTTGAAATATATCCGTTATTTAAAAAGATTTTAAGTTTATGAGATATTGCTACCATTTTGTCAACAGTTACCACACAAAACGCAGAGAAATGTTGTAATTGCATGGCAGAGAAAACTACTATACCTTCAAATAACTGTTGACATCAGGATCATTATTGACGGCTGCACCGACATCATTCACCAGCTTGACTATTCTTTTAGCATTGGTGTATGTTGCAAATGCTTTTCCTCCAAGCATAATTGTCCGTGGTGTTGTTTTCTTTCTCTCTTCGATGCTCATTTCCTACAAAAGCCGTTCCAATATTCTCTTCTCATATGAGGATCAAATTGCTTACAAAATTAATTTTCAGCAGATAGGAGATTCCTTAGATAAATACATATATCATCTGTATAAATTATACCAGTTAGTAACTTAATTTATTTATTTTAAAAGAGATAAAGGCAAAAAAACACAACACGTTATTTTACTTGACGACACATGGTGTCAAAAAAGATGCATGTGTATCACTAGAAAAAATCGTCAAATATATGCATCAATTATTCCCTTTCTAACCATATTGATGCTGGGTTTTAATGTGGATGGACATGAATATTTTTTTGTCCGATATTTTGATGGGGTCGTAACATGGATGTTGTGAGAGGCAAATGACTGATATAGACTACAAAGTTTCAACAACCAGGAAATTTCTGTAGCCATTTAAATTAATAAATAGGGATATCTATAATCTATCCACACCTTCAGTTTCTTGTATCTGTATACTGCACCCAAAATGTTGAGCAACTGTCTCTTATACTCGTGTATGCGCTTGACTTGAATGTCAAAGAGGCTATTGGGGTCAATTGTCACACCAGTCACTTGCAATACATACTGTGCCAGGCGGTATTTGCTGGCCATCTTGGCTGAAGCCCACTCAGCATGCAACTCCTCGTTGTCAGCAAACTGTCAGATAGAAAGTAAATTAACATACTACACATAAAATGCAAAGAATTTGTAAAGATTTATAAGAAAAATAAATACATACTTGGCGAAGGCCGGTAAGAATGTCAAGGTTAGTGATCCATTCATCTGTTTTCAGCCATTTGCTAATTAATTCACTCAATTCTGGGTTGCAAAAGCGAAGCCACCTTCGAGGTGTAATGCCATTGGTTTTGTTTTGAAATTTTGTAGGCCATATGGAGACATAATCCACAAATAACTCTGATTTTAAGATGTCACTGTGTAGCTGCGCAACCCCATTTACCTACAGAAACATTCACCAAGTTTCATCTCACTTTTACACTATCTGGAAAGCAAAGAGGAATATCATTGTACAACTTGAACATCATTAAATAATGAATTGACTAATTGAAGATAGCTTTATGATGTTGGTGAGAACAGGGCTCATATTCAGAAAGTAACGATGGCAAAAAACAGCTTATTTAAAATAGGCAACTCAAAATAAAATGAATTTTACACATAAACTCTAAACAAAAAGAAGTCATGTAAGTAGGTTAAGCAAGATGACTGGTTTTCGAGATGAAAACATGGTCAGAAACTAATACCCCCATCCCTAGAGATAACATGAGGTGTACCACTTATTCTTAAAGCGATAAGGATGCGGGGAGTGGAGATGAGTAACCTAATTCTTCCTACTGGGAGGAGTTAGCTTACTTCCCCAATATGGTTTGAGGTAATGAGGGCTATCAAGTGGCCCTCACCCCTTAAAGATTTCTGGTGTTTGGGAAGGTACCCAAAGGTAATGCTACATGCAGTATTTAAGGGATGCACAATTTGATTCTTGTAAGATTTAGGCACATGGGTCAGACTACTTGGAGAACTACGAGGAACAAAATGAGTCAACTTTAAAATGCAATAATTTATTCAGACATCTGTAGGCACTGCTGCCATCACCGTGGATGTTAAGTGGACTTTACTAGATAAAGTAATCCGAGAATCAATTAAAAATCCAAATAGTACTTAGGTTTTCCCCATCCTCTAGCATGGAAAGCCCCTTACCTTGTGTGAAGACACCACACACAAATTAGCCATGTGTACAACAGGCTTCTGGGGATTGGAGTCATCAAGTATCCTCATTGTGGCGATCTTGCTCTCCATACCAGTTGAGCCAGACATTACCATAGCTATAAACTGCACAATTATGGAATTAAGAAACTGGTTATTCTGGAACTATAGGTTATTTTGCATGCAGGAGAAATCAAAAGGGAAATCGACATGCCCTCTTATCAATTTCTTTTATGATCTCCAAATGACGAGGAAGCAGTTTAGCCATTATAGACTGTGACCATTTCTCTAGTGCTTCTGGGAGAACTGTGTGATTTGTATAAGCAACTGTCCTATAAGAAAATATATCATAATTTATTTCTAGTCAGTAAGTCCATTTTAAATTAAAAAACAGAGTAAATTCAAAGACTATTTCAGGTTAAAGGCCTATCAGGACAAACAATCACACAAACCGCCAAATACCTTGATGTTATAGCCCAAGCTTCATCCCAACCAAGCCCCTCGTCATCCATGAGTAGTCTCATCAGTTCTGGGATTGCAAGAGTTGGATGAGTATCATTCAACTGAACGGCAACCTTGTCTGGGAAATTTGACCACTGCCATGCTCCTTTGCCATCTCTTCTCTCCTTGAATCGGAAAATGATATCCTGCATCATTGTATGACTTTGTGCAGTGAGACATTGTCAAAGATCACATGGGAAGACTAATGATAATGTGGGCGGAAGTTGTGGCAGGGTATGCTGGTGGAAGCAACAGAAAGTGAAGCCATTCTTATGGTAGGGATGATTCACAAGGGCAAGCCAAAATACTTGTAAGGGGTTTTTGACGTTTAAAATCATGGTTAACTGAAATTAATAATCATAATGAACTATAAAATCAAATAATATCCCGTATGCTCTCTCCTTGATGCCAAAAGCCATTCATCTACTGGCACTACCTAATATCTGCAAACTGGCAAAATCAGTACTGTTTGCTTCTGATTGTTGCTTCCCGTATTAGTGAAATGTCCAACTTCCAAATTGACTACCATGACAGGAACTTCTTTGGCCTTCATACCACTCGATATGGATTAGAGACTCACAAAAATGCCAGAAATAAAGATATTTATCATTTGAATATCGTTGTATGATTGCTTTCTATATGAACATAAAAGATATAAAATATACAGATTAAGACATAAAAAGCAACTCAATTTAGTTTTACGTTGTCATACCTGCAGTGATGCACTGCAAAGAAAAAACTGTTGTTTCAGTCTTAGAATCTTTCCATCTTCAGTAGCATCTCCAGGGTATAAAACTGCACATATCTACAAGTTTCAAAGTCAGAAAGCAAGAACAAAGTTTTGCAAGCAAATAAGATACTAATTCCCCCATTATCTGTTAGCATCATAATCATTTCCCACCAAAATACGGTGAACTGTGAAGCTCAAGATTCCAGTAAAATTTGATGACATTTTATGATCAGCGGCTGACGTTAACTCCTTAAATGGAGCCAATTTCTCGTCCAAGGAAACTATGGGCATAGTAATGGTTCTAAATCCTAAAGGCCAGTCAGCGGGCAGCTACACGTACCTAATTTGTTATGTAGTCTAAGCTTGTTCAATCAACGAGCAGCCTTTTATTTCTCCTAGGTCCTAGACTCAGTAACAGACTAAGTCTGGAATAAATGAAGCATAATAGGTAAACTTATATTCACCTCCATGGAACAGATAGAAGCAAAGGCCCAAAGGAATACATTGCAAGAGAACCAGAAGGTAGTTGAACATAATTCTTCGAGTTTACCCACAGGATTATTATGAACAGTCAATAAGAACAAGGAACATACAATGCCAGATAGGTAATATATGTTGCAAAGAAAATCCTCTATAAGATACAGATAAGAGATTTAGACATAGATAACAGTAGATGACAAGACTTAGGATCATTCGGCACATGGTTAAATATATTCTAGGCATGTGATGCTGGGAGAGTGTTACAGATAGCAAACCTGCTGAGCCTTAGAGTGAAGTTGAGCAGCAGAGTCATACTGCCCATCATTAAACTGAAACAAATTGAAATCTTCTGCACTAGCTTTTGCTTCCCATAGACGAAGACTGATAGTGTTTTTTGTTTTGTATCCAGGAATCGGTACGTCATATGCAAGTGCCTGAATAACCTCTCCCCCAACCCATTTTCGGCTGCCACAATTAATGCAAAAAACCGTCAACACAAAGTACCACATTCTTATGTAGGATCGAGATGTAATTTGATGAGAATATCTTTGTTACGTCAAAATAATGGTTGTGAATAGTTCGATTGGCATTCTCTCCGTAAATTATGCCCTGTATTTACCTATCAAAATCCATTCAACCTATTGTCTTTATCCATTTAACTTTCTATTAAGAATTAATTACTAAGGTAACTTGTTATTTCTCAAAGAAACTGCATCAAATACCGATATAAAACTGGCACTTACGATCCTGTAGGAGAGACCTCGACATGGCCAAAGAACCTTATGGGGAATACAATATCATGCCTGACAACTTCCCAAGGACTGAACTTCTGTTAAATACAAGGAGGACAATCAAACAAAACGTATCACTACACGATTCTTCACGGAGCTTGTTGTATTAAAACGTGATGCCTCACCTCAAGCCAATCTTCAGCCAGTTCTTCCTGTCCCTCCTTAGATATCCTCTGCTTAAAAAGCCCATATCTGTACCGTAAACCGTAGCCCCAAGCAGGCAAATTCAACGTCGCCATAGAATCGAGAAAGCAAGATGCGAGCCTACCTAACCCTCCATTTCCCAAAGCCGCATCTTTCTCCTGGATTACAAGGCGAATCACAATCAATCACCACGGCGAAAAATCAATTACAACAAAGAGAGGCCCTCTATTGTTTGCATAGTTGAAAGAAAATCTCGCTGAGGTTTTAAAAGCTAATATCAATGCCATTGGACATGCACCCTCATGTAAATGTATATTGAAAATGGAAGGTTACATTATATCCATCAAATTAATGATCATTTGATCAGCAATCGAGAATGAGCGAATGTGTTTCGTAATTCAGCCGAAAGAAATCTCGGTACCTGCTCTGCAACTTCTTCGAGCTGATGACCCAGTTTCGTCAAGGCATCAGCGTAAGCATCTCGAATGCCTAAATTACCAATGGCATTAGAGAGAGCACGGCCTTGAAGGTACTCCATCGATAGATAGTAGGTCTGTTTGGGATCGGCTTTGTGAAAGTGGAGGAACGTCTCATTCCAGCTCTTCGATCAGCAAGAAAGACAGTAATAATGATAATGATGATGATAAAAATAATAAATAAAATTTTATCAAGAAATGCGTGAAAATATAATAATCAAGAACTCACCTGGATGAGGCGATCGCGGACGCTCTCTGCTGTGGCATAGAAAGCCTGTTCGGGATCGAACTTGAGCGGGGAGAAATGAGGGCTGTAGCGAGAGTGGTAGGCGACGTTCGATGCGATCTCTGACGGTGCCGTCGCTAGAGGACGAGCATCAGCGGCGGCCACCGCATCTTCAGCAGCCCCGTTCGTTTCCTTTGTGCTCGCCATTGAGTTGAACCTAAATGCAAGTTGAACAATTAGACTAACGCGTACGTGAGTTTTCGAGGAAAATTTCGGAAATGCCGGATCAAAAGCAGAAATTTGTGATCGAGAACTGGAACATCGAGATTGAAGAAACGAATGGACTCGGATTTCCTACAACTGAGGGGTCAGGATATTTATAAAAGCCGTGGACTTTCTCAGGCGTCACGAGATCGAAGAGGAGGGGTCACGTGTCTAGAGGGAGCTGAAGAAAAAGAGAGATATTTTTGAGTGAACGAGGGAGAATGAGAGGGGCGAGAGAGAGGACGGAGGCGACGACAAAATATAAAAAAGAGAAAGAAGCTCGAGAATTTTGCCGGTTGAAGAGAGTGGGGAAAATATCGGAGCTGATCACTGAGATTTGATTCTCTCAGATTCCAGAGGACGGAGGCCCATAATAATAAAAATAATAATAATTTGGGTAATGAGAAGACTAGGAAGTAACATGGATCACATGGAGTTTGGTTAATGTGGTGTAACATCGAGCGGAGAAATATCTAAACGTTCGCGCTATTTAGAGCACTTGCATGTGAGGATGGTCTGCCTAGTTTCATAAATTAACTATATAGGTAATGCGCCAAAAACAAAAACAATGGGCTGTCTAAATCCCTTAATATGGCCTCATCAACGGGTAAGCAACGGGCCAAGCTAAAATTATGGGTTGTCGTTCAGTTTGTTAGGTACGAGATTAAGAGACCAGTTTCAAGAGTGACCAAAACTGGGCCAAGCTTTATAGGCTAGCAATGGAGACCATAAACCTAAATGGGCTGGGTGATTGCAGTAGGCTGGGCCGTAGAAAATGTGAAATGAATTATGAAAAACGAAAAGGTTTTCCCTGATGGTATAAATGCAGCAGGCTCATAAATAATGTTCTGATTAACATAATCCTTTTAGAAAGGTGACTGAGCCGTGGAACGCTAGAAGACGGTGGCCTCTACCAGCCTTCAAACCGTAGGATCAAGATAATGTGAATAATTTTACCTTGCTGGTTCTCGGATTATCCATGAGCCGTAATGATGGACACTATATATGGTGGTTAACAAAGTTTCAGTGACCTTGCTGGGTCTCGGAAAGTGTTTATTATAGGCTGCATCGAGAACGATGTATTTGCTGTGGAAAGTGTGATATTAAATGATAAAGATGAGATGCAGCAGATAATCAGCATAAACATCACCTTTGAGACAGCTTGAGAAAAACCGATAACCGATAGGATATAGTTAGGGATATTGTTATGTAGTGAAATATCCGGATCCCAATCTGAAATATATGAATATCTATTGATCATATCGTTGCAACGGTTTTAATTCTTAGATTAATGGATTTGAGGTTTATTGATGATGAAGATATCTAATCTTAGGTTTTCAAATATAGCAAACATATTAATGA
>JBAKGM010000365.1:41600170-41614899 GCA_037177215.1 Asparagus racemosus | reverse complement strand
TATATATATCAATATTATTTATTTTTGTCACATATCTGTTTTGTATTCGCATGCATATTCATTTATATATTTGCATGCACATCCGTATCCGTATCCAACTTTAGTGGGTATAGATATAAAATTTTCTTACAGAGGCATATCTGTATCCATATCCGTAATTGGTTAGCGAATATAAATATGATAAGTATCATGTCGAAGCCGTATCTAAACCATATGCACCCCTAAGTAGCACTGTCATTAACCAAAATTATGTGCAATAATTTCGGCGTAGCATATCGTTCAATCATTCTGTGGAATGTGAGATCAAATTATCAACATGACATATTCATTAAGATGTGACCTCCGCTAAATATCCCTTGTGCGAGCCATCAATCATGATCTCAAAGCTGAAGGATCTTACTTGATGTTTTTCTACCTTGGAGAAGAGAACTGTGTGCATTAATAATCTGATCTTTGTGCCCAACAATTTAAGAAAATAGTCTCTCTTTAAACCGCATCTTATTTTTTTACACGAGAGCAACCAGATCCAATTTCGCAGCAAAAAGAGAAAAAAGATGATCTCCAATGGCCACATATACAATTTCCCCCAGAAAATGGTGCTGCCCAAGCATAGAACAGTTAAATTATCACTTGTAATCACTGCTGTTTTGCAAAGACAAATACAATAATTTGAAGTTACATGAGCTTACAGCAACGTTTATCAAATATACCTTGAATAAATCCTCATATTTAGGAGCAGTGCCCTGCAATAACAACCACCAGAAAGGCTCAATGTCAGGTGATGAACTGATACATCAAGGATTAGATGTTAGCTGCTAATACCTATGAAGTTTCTTGCTTAAGTCTACATATTTTACCTGCATGCTCAGAAGGGAGCTGGCTCGACCAAAAGAACTTAACCCAGGGCTACAGACGTGAGCACTGCTGCTACTGTTCTGTTCGGGCAAAATTCAAGAATACAAAGGAAACTCCTGGTGGGATAAAACCAATTAATCAAACCTCAAACTTTACATCGTATAGCTGCACCTATCCAGACTTATGACAGAAAAAAGAGCTTAGCCAGTATTAAATGGGTACTTTCGGTCTTGAAAACACAAGCCTCCATGAGTGTAGAGACCGCCATCCATTTTAAGTCTGGATTTGGTTCAGAAAAAGGCACGAGCTGAGATTTAGTACAACATTGGAAAGGGAGTAAGATGGATAAATGATTAAATATACTTGGACTCATGAATGAAATAGGATTGATCCTTATGAGTCAATTCAACCAAGTGGATTGGGTCTTTCCAACCTTAATGGATCTTTCCAACCGCAACTGAGAGCAGTACATAGTAACCCTTGTTCAGCATGAATACTATGCTAGCAACAATGTTCTGACATAAGAGATCTCTGGTGTCATTGGGTTTATATTAATTCAGTGGACTAATACTTGTATCAGAATTGTAAATTCGTCATGCTCGGAATTTGTCCAATAGAATAGGTTTAATCTGCGATACTATTTTGAACTCTTTCATGATATGGATTGTGCATCTGAGGCACACAAGCAGACACTATGGTCTATTATAGCTGCTGAGCTGAATGACAGTGGTATTTCCACAACTAGTAGAGGTGCATGTTCAAAACATCCACCTGCTTGATTATCGGCATATGTTTCACTCTGGGTGCTTAAGGAATCAAGAACCATTACATAATTGACTATTTACAGAAAACTCCGAACAATCTGATTCATATTTCTAAGGCGTCATCAGGGTTCATGTATAAATTAAGTCATGAACATGACTTGGAAGAAATCAGGGAAAGAGAAAGCTTGTTACAGATCCAAGAAAGTTAAGTAGGTGAAGGATTCTTACAGCTGAGAGCATGTGAATTCTGTTTTGAGGATAGCATCACACATGAACATACAACCATCTGCACCAACCATATCAAGTAAGGCTTTAATGATCTGAATTGACAAGTTGACATTAGATTCCTGTAAAAAGTAAAGGGAGATCATTAATCAATGTACTGTTAACCAGACAATAACGATGCATGAACATAAATCAATAATATTTCCTTGCACAATCAGCATTATCATTTATAATAAAAATAAACTGGAAAAATAATACGGATTCCTAATAGGAAACAGAGATCTTTGGTTCTACTTCTATCTGGTAAAGTCCTTATTAATTTGCATGACGACAGGAAGTTCACATTAGATACTAAGCTGTGAATTGTAATATAAACACTGACTAATAGTCAGGTAAAACATGAGAAATTATATGGCAGGAAGGTACAGTTATCCAAATACATGCAAGTCACGGTTTACTTTGACTGCTTAAGGAGTCAGGAATCAGAAATGATGTATTATTGTCATTCCACTGGGCTTTATCTGTGAGACTATTCAGCTTAATATTTTCCTTATACTGCTTCAATCAAGTTTTGTTTACAGCATTTTGAAATAATAAGAAAGATATAATATTCCAAGAATGTTCTAAAGGGGTATGAGGGTTCCATTTGATAAATAAGGCATGAATTCTTTTTGGGAGGCATCAAAACAACACTTGTTGTAGATCCAAAAAAGGTACAAAAGAGAAGGATTCTCACAATTGAATATGGGTAGAATTTATTCTTCTAGGAATCAGTATCTGCACAAACCACATCAAGTAAGTTTTCATTTGTCTCGAATGACAAGTTGACATTGGATTCCTGTAAAAAGCGGAGTGAATAAACCATGCACTATTTACCAGACAAGGAGAATATACAAAAGCAGAATAAGTTTAATTCTGTTTCCTAGTACAAGATAGTTCCTCTAATAAGATATACATGTTGAATATTCATGTTTGGATTCTTCTAATTGCCAACGAGATAATTGCCATGATTGATATAAGGTATATGCGCAACATGTACACCTGACGAGGTTTCAAAGAAAAGATAATTCTTCTAATTTTAGTTCTTCTAACTCATAACGACACTATGGTGGAGCTATAAAAAAGAAATAAGCAAACAAACAAAACGAAGAAGAGAAGAGAAAAAGGAAAGATCGTTTGCCTAAATACCAGCGAATATTACATTAAAACAACATGCCGAGTATCCAGGTTATGTAAAATGATTGCATCATCCAATAGAGAAGAGAGTTGCCACGAGAAAGCCATCTCTTCAGGTGATTTAGTCTAACTAACAGATGACGCCGACTTGGGAAGAAAGTGGTGACTGCAGTGTTTTCGCCATGGAATTCCTGAATAAGACCCAATCAGCCGAACATAAAACTTCCTTCCGTTGTAAGATAAAACTAATTACTCACTTTCCTTCTCTCTTTGTGAACTGTTCACTTCTTTATCTGGATAGTACAAAACTAATTTCTTGCTTTCTTTAGTAAGGGAGAGAGCATCGGTCAGAAGCCAGTGATTGCCCATTGCAGAAAACGATTGAATGGATTGAAATGGTAGGAAATGAATACGTAATGGGGCCGAGGTGTAGCGCTAGTGGGGGTCTGCGAAGCTTTACAGGCTTTGCTCCAAAGCCGATGACCTGTAGGCTCTAAAGCCAAAATTTGAATCTCCTATTGAGGCTGATGAAATGTGAACTATCTCAAAAGTGGGGGAAAAACAACAGAAAGCACCAAGCATAAAACAATGTTTTGCTTCAGAAAGCACGTCAGAAGCTAAGTACATATAGAGAATGACAAGTAAGCAGACCACTGACCTGAAAAACTAGGAACTTCAGTGCAAACTCCGCTTTTACTCGTCCAAAAACGGTGAATGTGCCGCTAGTTCTCATCAGGTAGGTCAGTATAACTTAGACTCAATTACTAAATAACTAAATATATAAATAAAGTGAGTTGCATAACTTTAATATTGACAATATGTATATTACCAAGTATGAGCCAAGTCACTTGAAATAAGCATAAGAAATATAAAGCAATAGTCATATAAGTCAATTAGTGAGTAGGATGGTAGCACTGTATCCCAACGGAAATGCAAAACCTAAAAGCAAAATACATACAAAGTGCCGGGTGCAGAACTTTAACCATTTCGGCCATAAACAGTTTCCTATAATTACTGCCTGCAGATATTTCAGAATGAGCATTTGCACCATGGAGCTATATTCAAGATCTTGACAACAAGAATTTTGTAACAACCACCACCACGATCTTGACAACAAGAATTTTGTAACAACAACAATCGCAATCAAAGCAAAGTCTTTTTACAAACATTGGCAGTGATACGTTTCACCAGGCACTCCTGTAAAGGTCATAAATAAAGCAAATAACGAACTAAACATCTGCAATGAACATAGATGAAAATATCTGCATCATAACATTCGTCAAGAAATTTTGTCCAGCAACTCTTGCAAGTGCGAGAAAATCATAAGAATTCCTCTTCATACTATTTTCTAACATATGATTTCTAAGACGGCAATGCAATTGAAAGAAAAAACTGCCAAAATAAGGCAATACTTTGGATTAACCAACCAGTATCCAATGTTAAAGTTTATACCACTCTATCCATAAAAGAACAACTAGAGGATTATCAAATTACATCTAGGTAGAACAGGAACCTGAGTAAGAAGCCAATTTCAGGCTTAGTACAGTCCAAGCACACTCCTCGTAAAGGAATGATAACTATTATTGGGCCTATTCATCCCCAATCCCCTTCGGCTACCTCTCATCGGCGTCAAGTAAAACCTTAACATCCCGTTATCGACATGTCCTGGAGAAAATCTTGCACTTCGATTCCTCTCCAACACAAATTCATCCCTCTTCTTCTTCCCGATCCCATTCGTCTCCAACCCGTTCTGCTTCGTGCTCCCGAACCCGACATTGCCATAAATGGAACTCCTCGAGCTCACATTGCTATTACTCCTTGAAACCTTTCCGTTCAATCTCATCTCCGGCCAGGACTCGGAAAATGATGTATCAACAGCATTGTCTCCTCCCCTGCTACTACTCCATCGGTGTATAAATCCCCAAATGCTCCATCTCTTTGCCTTCTTACTTGGATGAAGCTTGTGTGAGTCTTCTATTGAAGTGGACCCAAAGCTCTCAGACAGATTATCTTTCGTAGAATTGGAGCTCCAATCTCTGAAGAACTCAGTGTTGCCAGCAGGTGAGACCTTTGCATTGGACACAGGCTTTGCCTCGTTCATCTCCACGCTCAATCTTTTGACTGAATTCGATCTGTCCAAGCTCCGCCTCCTGCTTCTAGATGAAGTATCGCTGTAGTATTCCTTCGTCTGCTGAGAGCCGCCGGGGACAGTTAGATCCTCTTCGACCGGGATCTGACCGTCCGATCGGTGGATCACCGGAGTCGGGACGTCCTCGACGACGGCGAGCATTGGAGCAAGCCGAGGATGTACGGATCGGCCGAGCAAGTAACCGTCCCAAGAAACCCTAGGTTCATCAAAGGAGTACCTTGGGTCGTCCAACGAGATCCGACCAGCATCCAGCGAGAATCTTGGCGCCAGATCGCACGATCGCCGGCCAAACGCATCGACGGCGATCTCCGATTGCGTCTCACGAAACCTTCTGGAAGATTTAGGGTTAGCCTTGTCATTGTCCTCCTCCTGCTTCTTCGTCTTCTTCATCTTCTGCTTCCTCCGCCATTTCTGAAGCTTCTTGCTCAAGACGGAAGCAGCGAGCCAAAAAGTTGGCTTCTTTGGTTGAGATTCGAGATCTATGTGCTCCTTCATCGGCCTCAGACCCGTCACATTCTCAATTTCTCTCCCAATGACCGGATCCACAGCGGCGATCTCATCTCTAACGACCTCGATCTCATGGCCTCCGGCGATCCTGCTGCTGTCGTCCCGGTTGAAGAGGGACCAGAGGGAGCTGTGGCCGCGGGCGTCGCAGGACCTCCGCTGGGGCTCGAACGAGGTCGAGATTCGAGGTCCGCCGCCGACGGAGAAAGACTTGCATCGGCGGAGCTCGGGCTGAAGCGAAGAAGAGGAAAAGGAGGAAGCTTGCTGCTTGCTGAAGAAGATTGATTTGATGGACGAGGAGATGGTGGATGTGGAGTTGCGGTGAGTTGTGGAGGTGGCGGGAGCTGATTCCAAGCTGCGGAGGCGATCGCGGAGGCAGGAAGCGCAGAAGCCGGTGAAGGATTCGGAGGGGTGGCGGTCGCACGTGAGAGGGAGGTGGTGAGTAGCCATGGGCAGCGGGTGCCAGTGGCAGCTACCGTAATTATAATCTTGTCATGATCCCGTTGGAGGAGGAAGGGGGATTAAAGTGAGGATTTAAAATGAAGGACAAAAAAGAAAAGGGTGAAAAAGCAAAAGCGATCACTCACTCACGCTCCCTCTGTCGCCGTACTCTGCTTTCTTTTATTTTCTTTTCCTTTTGTTGCTTTGACCTTTTTTTTTTTGCCCGTAATTTTTTGTTAAATTTATAGTGACCTTGGCTCTAGGCTAGTTGTCCGTCTGTAGCTGCATGAGGAACGCTAGGCTTTGGAATCTGTAACTTTGGATGAAATGAAATTGGGAAATTCTTTATAAAGAAAAGGCCGTTTTTTAAAAGTTATTATTAGCAAAATCAATACTTTTGTGAATTAATGAGAAAAATCGATATTTTTTTTATCATGTCATCACTGGTTCGTTAAAAAAATTATTTTACAAAATATAATCTTTAAAATACGAGGGATTAGTAATCATTTCTATTTAGCTATCACTATTTGCAGGTTAATGGTACCGTTTATATTAAAAGAATAAGATTAGTTTTAATTAATAACCTCTAAATACACGGGACTATTGATCTTTTATATTTTAAAGATTATATTTTACAAAATTAAAATTTTTTTTGTCAGCTGTGATGATGTAGCTAAAAAATGAGTTTGCTAATTAATTCATTAAAGGATAGATTTGCCAAATTTTTTTTAAAAAATGGCTTTTTAAAAAAATTTCTCCATTTGAGTGAATATAATGAGTCGAAAAGGAAGAAAAATAGTGGTAGGTTTATTTTTTTGATTGAAAGAGGGAAGGGACCGTTGGTTTCTCCCTTGTTGCGAGAAAGCCGTTCAAAGGGAAAAGCTTTTCTAAGATCGAATCCCAATGCAATGCGGCCACATTTTCTAGAAATTTACCAACAGGAAATATGGCGCGTCAATCATCATTTACCAAAATCAGACCTTTTATTACATCTTGCTTAGTTGTGTGCTTAATTACCTACAACATTATGACGCTTTGTTATTAGTGTGTTGATGAATACATTTGTTGATGTATATGATCTAACAGTCACTAATCTTGGTGTGAGTTTAGTTTTTAAGAGAGCGGGGCTCGCCTTCTCTCCTTACGCCCGGTGACGTTGCTCTGGTCAGGGGGTTCGCCTACGCGGGAGTACCTGTGAAAGGGTTGGAGTTGGGATCTCCGGTGATCCCTCCGACGGTCAAGTCAGTAGTGAGAAGAAGAGAAAATATGCAGTGGAAAATAGCTGAGGATGAATTACCTGTTCAATATTTTTACCGCTATTTATATCTAGGGTTCGGAGGGCATTCTTGTCTTTTGAGAGACAGCTATTGAGTCAGCCCCCCTTCTCCACGCGTTGAGAGACTATTGGACCAGCTCATGTATATGCCGGCCACAGGCCACAGTGGCATGTCCCTATCACAGTAGTATGCGTTGACAGGTGTCAAGCTGTGAGCGGACTGAGAATCGGCGTTGTCTATTCGCCATAAATGGGATGGGATTGGCGGCGTCTGCAGTGGCATGGGTCCGAGGTACCTTAAATACCGTGAGGGATGGTGGAGTAAAGGGGGTTGTCAACACATTTAATGCGATAGTGATGGGTTGTCGGGTGTAGACGTCAGATAGTCGTCGTTTAGGTGGGGGACCACGAACGACGAGAGGGGGGAGTTGAGGCTAGATGGCCGACTTAAGTGGTTCCTCTCGAAACGCTGAGAGCAATTGGATAGAGCGGACGACCATCATCGCCTTTCGCGTCGTCCCAGGTCTAAAAAGCGAAGGGTCGGCCGAATGGACGACCATCACCACCTTTCGCGTCATCCGTGGAGCGCTGGGGCGAAGGGTCAGCCGAATGGAAGACCATTAATGCATTTCGCGTCGTCCATGGGGCGCTGGGGCAAAAGGGTTGGCCAATAGATGACCATTAACGCTTTTTGCGTCGTCCATGGATCGCTGGGGCGAAGGGTCGGCCGAATGGACGACCATCACCGCCTTTCGCGTCGTCCAACGCGCTGTGAGGTGGGGGTGAGCATGGGTTGTTTTCTGGGCCGGTCGGGGTGACCTGTGTCGCCCCTGATCGGCAAGCGGGCTTGCTCATCTACGTTGGTATTTTGTCTTCCTCTTTAATCACCGATCGGTGGTTATGACTGTTATGGTCATAACCACTAACAAGTGATCAAATAAGAAAACAGAGTGATTAAGGAGGAAAACAAAGTATTAGTTTGAATAAACGCGCCCGCCTATCGACCAAAGGCGGCACAGGGCCCCCTAACCGGCCTGCAAAACGACCTACGCTCACCGCCAACCCTACAGCGTATCGGGCGATGTGAAAGACGTTGATGGTCGCCCACTCGGCTGACCCCTCGCATTGGTGACCCATGGACGACGCGAAAGGCGTTGATGGTCGTCCGCCCGGCCGACCATTCTCCCTAGCGATCCATGAACGACGCAAAAGGCGATGATGGTCGCCCACTCTATCAAATCACTCTCAGCGACTCGAGAGGAATAACTCAAGTCGGCCACTCGGCCTTGACTCCCCTCTCCCTCTCGTTGCTCGTGGTCCCCTACCTAGACGGCGGCTATCTAAAGTTTACACCCGACAATCCGTCACTATCGTATTAAATGTGCTGACAACCCCCTTTACTCCACTATCCCTCACGGTATTTAAGGTAACTCGGACCCATGCTACTGCAGACGCCGCTAATCCCATCCCATTTATGGCGAATAGACAACGCCAACTCTCGGTACGCCCACAGCTTGACACCTGTCAACGCATACTACTGTGACAGAGACATGCTACTGTGGCTAGTGCATACAGGAGCTGGCCCAATAATCTCACAACATGTGGAGGAGGGGGCTGACTTAGCAGCTGTCTCTTGAAAAACAAGAATACCCTCCGAACCCTAGATATAAATAGCAGTAAAAATATCTAACAGGTAAGTGATTCATTCTCAATCAATTCCTCTACACATTTTCTCGTCTTCTCAGGACTGACTTGATCGTCAGAGGGACCACCGGAGATCCCAACTCTAACCCTTCCACAGGTATTTCAGCGTAGGTGAACCCCCCGACCGGAGCAACGTCATCGGGCATTAGGAGAGAAGGCAAGCCCCGCTTCCTTAAAACTAAACTCGCACCGAGGTTAGTGACTGTTCGATCATATACATCAACAGGAGGTGAAACTAAAAGTGAGATCTCCACTCTGAGAATCGAAAAGATTCAGATAACTTTCATTTTTATAGGATTCGCTATCTGATCTGAAAATAATTTTCTCGTTTATCGAGATGAAATCTAATTTCAGTCCTAGCCTTGAGAAGGCGTGACTGAGGAGGAAGGGATGAAACCCTTCTGTTTATCATAAGAGGATCTTAACATTAAAAGTGGACCTCTTGTTCATGGAAGGAATCAAGAGGAGATTTTACTGGTAGATTAGACCAGAAAGATTTTTAGTAGACTCACCGTTAATAAATTTGATCAGTGAGAGAATTTATGGAGGAGAACAGATTTAGGGTTATCCTCAAGAAAATGGGTGAAATATTCCATGAGGAACTTCCCATCAAAATGGATTATCCTAAAGATACTAAGGATAGTATTTTTTTAAGAACTTTTCATTTATCGACATTAATTGCATGTCGTTATTTTGAGTGATTAGGCGATACGCACTGTTCGAGTAGACTCTTTCTATCACGAACGGTCCTTCCCAATTAGGTTCAAACTTACCCTTTAGATAGCTTTGGGGTAATAACCCCTACATCAATCAAGGCCTGGATCTTATCCTTGAGATGGTAGCACGACTTTATCAGATGGTGAACGTGGAATGCGGAATACCTCGAATCCGCGACTTTATTTGCCTCCTAATTCACAATCGAGAGCAGCTAGATCTTTTTGTTCTCCAGGAGGTATTTGAAAATACCGAGGACCTCGTCTTCCTTGAAAGAATAGACTTTGGGGAACCTCGTAGCAGAAGGCTTTTGTTGTTGAGACCTTTGCTGCCATTGGGGTTGCGATTGCTGTGGCATTTGCTGTAAGAATGCTTAGTTTGCGTTCACTGCTTTGGCCTGCTCTGCCCCTTTGTTGTGTGGGGCGAAATTCTATTTGTGTGCATATGCCTCTTGCTGGCCTCTTTCTGCCTTTTTCCTCGTAAGGAATAGCTCAGCTTGCTCCCCACGTACCTTCAAATTTTTTCCACGTCTTCGACGACGCTGTTCCCATTGCTTCCAGCACATCCAACGAAAGGTTGTTGTGGCAGGTCTGGAGAATGAACTCTTCAGTTATCGGGTCTCGACAATTCATTGCCTTGTTTCAGAACTGCTTGACAAAGCTATCTACCGTCTCTCTGTCCTTCTGTTTTTCATCCAACAATGTTCTGATGGATATCTCGGTATCGTCGTCGAATAAATTGTCGAGGAACATGGTCTCCATGCCGTCCCAGCTGTTAACGCTTCCCAGTTTGAGATGGCGGTACTAATCGAAGGCAGCTCCCTAAAGAGTGCCAACGAATGACCGAACCATCAAGAGCTCGTTACCAAAAATAACCCCCAGGTAGGATTTGAAGTAGATCAAATATTAAGTAGGTGAACCTCTCCCATCAAATGGTATGAAGTTAATCAAGTTGAGCTTTGATGGGTATGGAATTGAGTCCCACTCTCTCGGGTATGGACACAGAATGCCGGTCTTCTTGACTTCTTGAGCGGATATTAGAACATTGATCTTGCTTTCAAGCTCTTTCATTTTTCCGCTTTCACCCTCACCTTGCTTCAGATTACTCTCAGTAGGATGGGTTGGGCCATCTCCACTTTGAGTGCCTGATGTAGTTTTCTTCGAAGGTGGGTCAGCAATGACGGTTTCATCCCCTTCTGTATCGCAATCTTCTATATCGTGAGTGACATGGTGATGGGTTCGCCTTGTTGACTGGACTCAGGTTGTGTAGATTTCTGGCATTGCAACTCTCTCATCTACTATATGGCTAACTCCATTTCTGTTTTCATCTTGGCCCTAAGGTCTTCTCTCTATTTAGCTAAGGCTTCTTGCAACATTTGAGCCAGTATTTCAAGAGTGATAGCATAAGCTTCTCTAGCCTGACCTACACTTGATATTGTGTCATCAGATGCCATCGCTGAGCAGGCATCAGAGACCTCATCTTCAGATGAATCTCCCTCATGCATTCTTCTATAATCTCTGCATCTTATAGCTCGCAGTTGTAACCGAGATATCCTCTGGGAAATCCGGGCACCAACTTTTCCTTCAGGAGTGAAGTCAGGATCTGTGTCTGTCGCAGTTTCGCCTTTTCCCTTGTTTACCATGGTAATAGTGACTTTGGGAAATTCATCCCGTTGGATACCAGATTTTTCTTCTTTGGAAGCATCTTGGCTTTGGCTTTGGCTTTGACTCTTCCGCTGTTGGCAGGGAAAGCCTTTCAAACACCGAAGCCCTTTGCAGACGAACCTTTGACTCGGAGCAATCACATCCTGATAGTAATGTCTTGATTAGTCGTGCACACGAGCAAGAATAATCTATTTCATCAATTGTCCATTTTTGTGTGTTGCCACCCTCGGCCTAATAATGCGATCGACTAGGACGCCGTATTGTTTGCTACTGTGAGTCGTCATGGATTGCACTTCCACCTCCAAGTGTAACATTGCCTTTAATTGGAAAACATGTCTTCTTTTGGGGGTGTTGACCATTCGACCTAGCACACTCGCTAGGAGGTACTTTTGATCGATTGTCAACTGAAGTTATCTTTGCATGAACCAAAATTGTATGGTTATCTCTTGTAACTTTACGAATTACACACTTAAAATTCTTCCCTTCAGCAGTCTCGCGGACCCCCTGATGGACGCTCAAATGAGATGCAATAGGAATTCTTGAGGCTTGAGATGTCCCAGCATGCTCGAGACACTTTTGAACACCAGTCTAAGTTTGGACACGACCCCCAGTCTGCTGTCGTGTATGGACTACGTAACCCAAGCGTTCTTTTACTAGAGCTTTGTCTTGGTTTCCGGGCTATGGATCGAGGTGATTAAGTACCAATGTTGTGAGTTTGGATGGATTCTCGGGCTTTGTTGTTGATACAACAGCAAGAGAAGTGGATGGACGAAGCCGAGGAGAATTTTCTTGGCCTAGACAATTGGAAGTGTCCCAGCTAAAATTTCTTTGTCCGAGATACTTTGGACTGTCTCGGTCAAAGGCACTTTGACCGAGACAATTAGAAGTGTCTCGGCCAAAGGCAAAGCCTTAGGCCAGATTCTGTCCTGTATTCGCTGCAGATATTAGGATCCAAACTTTGCAGCTTTGAATTGATCCCTTGGTTGATTTCAACTCTTGCGCCTTACGTATAATAGCACGCGCATGAGCGGCACGTGCACGATGCTTTTGGGCGCGCTCCTTCCTTGTTAGAGGGGTCCTTTTGACGGGAATCCATTCTTTCTTGATGGGAGTGCTAAAAGTTTGCGATTGAGACGTTGTAGTTTCTTGACGCCTCTGATTATATGAGTTCATATAATAGTGAGCTCCGTCCATCGACTCCATGGCCTTCACAAATTGGCGGGCCATCTTCTGATGTTGCCTCTGACGAGCCCTCTTCATCAGGGTTGTAGAGACCTTGTAAGATGGCTTTTTCATCAGAATCGAGCCACCATGAGTAGAGCTTCCGGTTTTGTAGTTTGCTGGGGTATTGTCGCGAGGGGAAACCTCCGTCACAATTGGGTGAAATTCATCACTCTTTGCAACAGATCGGACCTCCCTCTTTTGAGATGAAACCCTTCAATGCTTGTGAGATGAGGAGGATTTTGATGAAGAGATACTCTTCAAATTTGGCTTGATCAAACACGTAATCCAGTCTATCGACCATGAGTGCGGCTTGATCGTTGTCTGGCTGTGACACAATAGCCTCAACGTTGAGACTATTGGCTCCCACTATGGTCGCCAATGTGTTTCCACTGAGAATAAGATTCTTCTTTGCAGTTTCCATTTCAAAACATTTCAAAACAAAAACAAATGAAAGATTACACGCATAACTCTCTCTACTACAAAGAAAATGATCTCACTCTCTTACAAAACACGTACAGAAGTCACTACGTAGCGATCTCCTGCTTGCGTGGGTTCTTTGCCCGTGCCGGGGACGCGTCATCCATGGACCACCGAGCAATGATCATCGAATTGACGGGGTTGAGTTTATATTTCGCTAAAGAAATAAAAACTTAAGTAAATATCTTAGCTAAGTAAGATATCTACTCTTCCCAAGATTTAAGGTGAAGCTTAAACTCGAGGAATCTCTCAGTGAAATATTCTTGAACTCTTTCCTGCTCCTTTTTTAAAATATCTAGCTCTCTCCAAAATTCTCTGATCTCACTCCAGATCAAGTCTCCCCTTCTTTATGGGTGTAGGAAGCTATTTATAGCCTTTAGGAGGTGTAACCGTTGAAAAGAACACAAGTTGTAATCTGCCGGAATTGTATAGTGGGTGAGACACTTTTTGTGTCTGGGCCCAAAACTGTCTCGACCAAAGAGGTCGGGGCTCCCCCTATTGTAACTGCTCCTCCCCTTTTTAGGGCATATTTAATGCCCCATTTATGCACTTAGTGGGCATTTTTTAAGGATGTAACCACCCACTGATGTAGATAAACATCCCCACGTGTTGAAAAGGTCAAATGGACTCCATCAATAACAATAAAACACGTGGAAAATATTTCAGACACTTTTGGTGTCTCAACGATGACCGAGACACATCAAGTGTCTCGGACATGGCCGAGACACAACAAGTGTCTTGGACATGGCTGAGACACAATAAGTGTCTCGGTCATGGCCAAGATACAATAAGTATCTTGCACATGCATGTATCAGCTTTACCCCTATGGTTAATTTCCTTATATTTTGATAACGTTATTCTTCAATCTTCTCATGATTAAATCACACTTGGGGTTCATCGGCAATTTTCGATGCCTACAACTACAGAATATCCTAAAAGATAAACAATACAACTAATGCTTTTCCTATCAGTATGACATCCAACATAGTCATTATCAGAATATCCAACCGAATGAAAAGAGTTGTACATTGGAAACCATAATCTGAATTTTGTGTTCTAATCAAATATCCAAAAATTCATTTTATAGCCTTCAAATGTGACTCTTTAGTATTTGCCTGAAACCTAGCACGCAAACACACAGAAAATATAATATCATGACGGAAAGTAGAAATGTATAAGAGACTACCAATCATTCTTCTTTATCTCTTCTCATCAATTAAAACACCGACTACATCTTTCATAAGCTTTGTCAAAGGGTTCATCAGTGTTGAAGCAGACTTTAGACTATCCATCTGAAAGCATTTTATAAATTCCTTCACTTACTTCTCTTGTGATATAAACACTCCATCTTTTATCTGCTTTACCTAAAATGCTAAAAAATATTTAAGCTCTCCCATCATGCTCATCTCGAATTCATCCTGCATGAGTTTCTCAAAATTATGGCAAAGATCCTTATTAGTAGCTCTGAGTATAATATAATCCACATACACTTGTACAATAAGAATATCTTTACCCACAAATTGAACAAATAAGGTATTGTCAGCATACCCCTTTTT
>JBAKGM010000365.1:41588209-41600070 GCA_037177215.1 Asparagus racemosus | reverse complement strand
ATCAAAAAATAAATTTGTAACAGTTCGTTTTACAGATCAATTGAGAATGTCATCCGCAACTCTTTTTCCCGCGAACAGAGCGTAAGTTCGAGCATCAACAATATATATATATATATATATATGTGTGTGTGTGTGTGTGTGTGTGTGTGTGTGTGTGTGTGTGTGATTAATGGGTATCATATGTCATATGAGGGAATTTTCACATATACAATGATGTTGCACAATCTCCACCAAGTCAATAAAATAGGAGAGAGAATATCTCATAAGGTGGAAATTGTGCCACATCATTGTACATGAGAGAATTTCCTCATATAACATATGATACCATTAATATATATATTTGATGAAGTTAGCGAGATGATTTTTTTTATTGTTATTGCTGGCTGATACTTTTGACATGCCCACTGGTGACAGGAGCTGGCATCAGCTTCACTTGAAAGAGGAGACAACCAACTGTGAATGAAAGACAAGAGACATAGATTCCCTCTTTAAGGAAATTATATTGTATGAAGCAGAGCTTTCAAACTTGAGACAGAAGCACAACTTTCTCCAAAACAAACAACCAGGCTCAGGCTTCAGCGACGGACCATTGGGTTTCCTTTCCTTCGATGGCTCTCAATTTCGGATGTAACATGCTAGCTAATAGCGTGCAAGCTTTATTTTCTAAATACTAGTAAATTAATTGAATAAAAAAGAGTGGAAAAAACTCCTAAACGTCTCTGTTTGGAGCCCATTTTGCCCGAAAACATATACGACATGGTATCAGTGTAAAACCTCCACATTCATTATTAAATAGGATTAAAAGATATTATTTAGCTAGCTATATTGTTAGGTTGTCGTATGATATCAGTAAGTCAATTGGACATGCATCTGTATATAAAGAAGACAAAAAAAAATGCTGATCTATGACATGCTCATGTCAATCGAGGAAGTTGCCTTTGTTATGGTGGAGTTCTATTATTGCCTATGCTTTGATAGTGACAAAAGATACCTATACTCGAGACTAGTGCCCATGTAGCTAATGTACCAATAAAACTGTTGATATCTTATAAGATTTGGCTTTTAATTAGATAAATAATAAATCATCTTAGTATATGATGAAGGTATAAAGGAGATCGTATTGTGTGGGCATGAAGGAGCTTCAGTGCATGAAGTCCAATATTTTTTTTTTTTGGGATTTTAAAAAAAAAACAAAAACATAAAGTTGTTCTCTGCAGATTCAATTGTCAGAGTAATATGTTTTTCGTAGTATCTTTTGGAGCTCTTATAAGATATAGTTTGATCTAAACTTTGTCTTTTCCCTTACTTCTATACTTATTTTATCCCTTCTTTAGAGCTAATATATACCTTTTTCTTTCTCTATTGAAAAGGAAAATAACTCCTAATAAACAATTAACATGGATACAAAAAGTTGATTAGAATTTAGATTAGCCGTAACTCTCAAAGAACTATCCTAAAACTCTAAAGACAAAAGCAATCCAAGAGAGCTACATGGAGATCTTTTGAAGATCACAACGCACACCGTGACACGAATGAAAAATCTGGTCGCAGATCTCCATCTCTTTCTGCTTGTTTTTACCACCGTTTATAATAAGTCTCCACCTTTTCTTTAATTAATTAATATCTCAACTGTAGAACTATGACGAACTAGTTATTATTCGCCCCTAAGGTAATAAGAGCAGAGTACGCGCATATAAAGAAACAGCAAAGAGTAAAAATCACTTGTCATCGCACAAATATTGGCATTAATTAAAAACTGAAAGCAACATCCTTTCTGATGATATACAAAGGCCTCCGGAGGCCTGAAACGTTCAGGGCACTGCATCCTTCTTCAAGCTACTCTTTATGGCCCCTTCAATTCTACTGACACAAGACTTGTATACAAAGCCCAGGTAGTCGACGATACCCTCTTCTGATGCGCCTGCAACAGGATCTATCTCAAATGACCAGTTAACAAGAGTCGCGTCTTCCCCGTAATCAACGAGTCTCAGTGAATTAACAGACCCATCCAAGCCCACATTGCTTGCTTCCATCCTGTATAGACATAGCTAAATGAAGCTGGATCCATGAGAACCAATCTCTCCTTGATCCACGACCGGTCACCGTCATCTTGAGGGAACATGAAGCCAGAAACTAGGCGAACATAGCCAGGATTTCCTTCTTCACCAGCCAGCTTGGTGCAATTCTCCACCATGGGCATCCACTCAGTGAGCCTAGAGCTCCGTGACACCAAGTCCCAAACTTGACCTGTAGGTGAACCGACAACTCCCCCAACTGATCCTTGCCACTTGCTTTTGCTTCTCTCATTGGCCTAACACAACGAAAATATATTAGCGTAACGAGCAGATTGCACCATGCCATCCACGAATTGATGAAAGAAGCCGAAATTGTGTAAAAGACATTCATGGTTGTTCTTGAGAAAGGTCTGACCGAAACATTTTGCAAAGTCTAGATTGGTTTTTTTTTTTTTAAAAAGCCTAATTCGTCGTTGTGCATGAAATGTAAATTTTTTTTCCATCAGAATTTTCCCTCTAGAAGACAAGACACGAGCATCGCACATAGGGCCACAAGGAGAAAAAAGAGAATAGTAGCACGTGATTGCCATACCATGTGGGATTTTACTTGGGCCTAGCTCTTGATCCCGATGAGCGATGAGCAAGGCAGCCTTCTTTTCTCAGCAATTTTCGCACAAGCTTCCAGCCGTCCACAGCTCAAAGTCTAAGGTTTCACGACTTTTAGAGGCCATACAGATCAGATGATGATGACGACGACGACGAAGACTAATAACTTAATTAAAGCCCCCGCCTTTTAATTAAACCACACCTCAACTATACTACAAGCCTACAACTGTGCCGTTTTATATAACACACATCCCATGGTAGGAGGAGAATTCCAATGAAGGGATCCATTGTTTGGCCTGCCACTAAGGGAGACGAGGTATAGAAGAACACAAGAATGGGGGACAATTTCTAAGCAAATCATTCTAAGGGATGTACAATATTCCAAAGAGATCTTTGGCCCCTCCCCCCCGGCACAATGAAATGCTGGAGGGGCAGCATGATGCAGGGCAACGCCTTGGAGTTCACAAAATAGACTCATCATATCAGAGTATGGCGTCCATTGTAATAAAAGTTGGATTGGGTTGCATAGGTATCATCATCCTTTGGTTCATAGGGAAAAAAGAAAAGAAAAGCAAGGAATGGATCCATTCCCATCTCAATTGCTCTTCTCTTTTACCGGTAATAAAATAAGTGCAATGAGCTAAATCTGGATCGAAAAGCAAAAAAGAATAGAAAGGAGAAGCTATTCTCACATGAAGAATAGAGACAACCATTCCTTCTTTGCCCTTCAATCACTGATTTTATCTTTTGATCGTGTCGAAGCATTATTCTACCTTTGTCTAAAAGTTCTAATTTCATGCATTTGCGTGAGTTTGAAGATCAGCACAAGCAAAAGCTTCTTACAATCATGAGTACATTGCGCAGAACAACTTCCATCGATTCATAATTCAGATTGTCTATTCCCTGGATATTCGGTTAGAAACAAACTTCTTATTTCAAGAGCAAAGCCAAAAGCACGGAGCCAAGTATGTTCCGCACAAAACTAGAATTACTTGAGACATAGTGCAAGTTATGAGTGGACTTCGCAAGGCAGGTAAGACCATTTCCAGCACATCATTTGAGAATAAGAGCCAAGAGATCTTTCTCAAAACAAAGGTGAAGGTAGCTGATTCATCACCAAGAGAGAAACAACATAAAGCAAAGAGATAAGGAAAAGCCACACAGGAACCAGCTTTCAAGTCTGATAGCTCGAGCAAGCTTATGGAAGCTTTTTTCTGTACAATGCTTATGTAAGAGCTCTCTAAGTTGTGTTAAGCATAGAAACATTGAAGGGAAAATGCTGATCACAACAGTTAATGTTCTTGATATTTTTCCGACAAGAGTAGCCAGGGTTGGTCTATGTTAGATAACCACTTGGAATGAAAACCAACGAGGTAGCTTTTGCAAACAGCTTAATCTACAAGTTACTGGTCCAACAACATTAAGTTACTGGCCAAAGACTGTGGTTCAACTTCGCAAATATCATCTATGGTCTAGATCAAAATGGAGGATCAAGATATGGAATAAGATGAAAAGAGGAAAGAAGTTAAAAAGTTGGACAGAGTTCTAGAAAAGATTAAATTTTCTTGGCAACTTGAAATAAAGTAGCATATACCTATAATTATAAATATAGGTAAAGCTGAAAAAAAAGAGGAGCAGCCATAATTCCAAGTCTCAACAAAAACCAGACATCCACCTCTCCTTGACCCTGCAATTTTTGTGGCTTTATCCTCTTCATCCATGGATTTACATCATGCCTTTGCACGGTTTCGAAGGCCAATGTTAACCTTTTCCAATAAAAAAAAACTTGTATAAAATCATACCCCAAGTATGTAATTGGAGTATAATTTGGACTCTCTCAATCTTTTATGAATTTTAGGATTCAAAAGGGAAGACAAAAATCCTTGACAGTTTTCAACTTTCCACAGCAAACCAGAGTAAACCATAGGGACAGCACCAAGTAAAAAAAAAAAGAGCTTTCTGCAATAAGTTTATTGCTCATGAAGTCTAGGGACAAGTATTCAGGGGTGACTGACATTGTTATTTACAGTTCAATTAAGCTCGCTCATGGCTATTTAGCATATGCTGTTCTACACAGAAATTCACTTTAAGTAGCTCCAGCGCATAGAAGACCCTATCTACTAATGAGTGCTAGGATATAAATGCTAGTTTTCGGAACATATTTCGGGTTGTATAACACTATAATCACTTTGACACAAAATCATAACTAAATGTAATGGGCCAATACGCCCAACCCAGCAATGAATATGAAGGCTAAGAAAGTGAGTAGTTCCACCTGAGGCAGAACATTCAACACCGTACAAATAAAAGCAAGATTATGAATATAAGCTGCATTTCAAATCAAGAATCAATGTGTCTCCAGATCCGGATGCTGCCAACAGAGCATACTGCCAATATCAAGATGGAGGGTTCACATATTAAACAAGGTTGGAGGATCAATTTTAACATTAAAAATTTATACTGTCAATTACGAAAAGTGACTCATGCATGAGAGGTAATATGTGGAAATAGAGAGAAAACCAAGGAGTTTACACAACTAAGAAAGAACTTTTGTTAAGGAATATTAATGGTTGGTTTTCAAAAGAATAGCATTATGATCTTTCTACGTGTTGGGAATATACATTAGCCGACAATTTATACTCAGACATGTGAGGTAACTGCTGCTTGTTCCCACATAAACAACTAATAACCAATTCTTTCTTTATAAAGAAAGTTTAGAGAAGGGCTCGATAATGTGCAAATTTCATGTCACCATAGGTTTTAAATATTAAATAATTAACTACCCAAGTAACGCTTAATATGCTAAAGTACCTTAAAATCCATGAAAATTTCATAAAATGCTCAGAAGCAACATTGATGACTTAACACGCACAGATGGGAGCAATAGCACTGACCAAACTTTGGAGCTTCAATATCCTTACTCCTTAGCCCTTGTGTCACCAAATAACCTCATGATAAATTGCTGCTTAAAGAAGAAAAAAGTTTACTGGTACATGGTATCTGAAAGGCTGAAGAACGGCGTAGGGGGTCAGTGGGGGGTTATGACTGAGCGCTTGCATGTTAGCTGTTTTGTGTGTGTGTGTGTGTGTGTGTGTGTGTGTGTGTGTGTGTGTTGCTGAATGCTACTCATGACACATTGCAAGAACGAGCCTTAATTTGCACAGTCGGAATGACAAAGAATGCTTTAGTTTTTCCTGGCTAAATACTCAAACTATGATCTGAGCCTGATAAATGAAGGTGGAGGACTGACCAACAGATGCTGGTAGATATGTTGTAATATAAGTAATAAACTAATTAAAATAGCATGAAATAGAACTGCAGCAATTGCTGATACTAAAGATTCTTCAGAAGATCTTCCCTAGAATGGATAACGGTTCAAGACAGCTTTTGAATGACAAATTTCAAATTTTCTCAAATTTCTATATATGAAGGAACTTGTAAAGAAATGAAATAGTAATATGGAAACTTCTATGTCAGTTAAATTGTTCTGTAGCTGTCATTCGGGAAACAGTTAATCTATAGTTGTTAAAGTGATCACCTTGGTGTAAACAGTGTAAACTTCTCCGCTGGCATGAATTTTTAAGTGCAATGAATCTTCACTCCTATAATCTCAGAAGCTCAACTTATCACCGCTTACTAGTAACAATCTATCATTGAATGCCAAATAACAAATCAGCAGTAACTGTCAATATTTTCTATGACACCTGAAACAAAAGTCGAGGGTAAAAATATTTAGCCAAAGTTAAAAAAGAAAAATATTTGAATAATAAACAAACTACCTGTAAGAATATTATATTGCTTTGTAAAGAACACCTGAAGAAGAGTATGATATCTCACCTTCTACATATGCCTTCTGTTCAAGCTTACTCAAGTCAAGAGGGTGAAGTGCAAGCACTTGTCAATTGGCATAGGTCTAGCTATGTCAAATTATAATTGGAAATGTTCGGGCCTGCCAAAATATTTATAGTAAGGGTCATCTTATATCCTTTTCACCACATTTTCTCTTATCTCTGATTGGTTGTTGCAGAAGTGTTGTCTATACTAACGTAGAAGGAAGCTACTTTCAGAAACTTAATACACAGCTTAGATGCGCTTGAAGCTGCAGATAAGCAACAATTTACTATCAGTGTGAAGAAAAGGAGGGAGAAATCTGAGACATCATTTTCAACCTTGTGAAGTATGATGCCCAATATGGCCTTCCATTCTGTTCATCCTCATCCAAAGTTTTCGTCATCGCAGCTATCGACTGTCCAAGCACCCAGTCTGGTTCGGATGCTCATCCACCGCAGAACAAATACATTGAAGTAAAAGCTCACAATATCTCGCCTGCTTTTGGCAGTGAAGTACTCCAGAGCAGGTTCAAAGAAGCTCTTACCCTCTGATGAAGGATTCTGCCTCACAAGATCATCGAATCTCATCTGTTCCTCTTGTGTCCATGATTTAGAGACTTCTTCACCCATATCATCAAAGCCTAAACTAAAGAAAGCTGGACCCAATTCAGACTTAAACTGAAACCTCGCTTTGTTTAGGTGGAATCTGATGCACTCAACAGACCCTCGAGAAGTGCAATCACACGAGTCTGGCCTTCCTTTACCAATAACTTCCACACCGAATTGTCTACTATCACCTTCTATTGGCCAAAGTTTGGTTCCCAGCCACTTATTGGTATCATCCAGTAAATCCTCATTACTCGGTGGACCTGCCCATTCAGGCACATCAGCCTGAAAGAAGGGACCAAGAGGAATGCGCTTTCTTGGAAATTCACTTCCACTGATTTTTAGCAATGCTCGTTTAGATCTTCTTATTGGCCCGTTTACCAAATGAGGTGAAACAGGACTATTGTCTGTTGCACGAAGAAATTTACGTGTTTTCTGCTTTTTCTGAAACATGCAAGATTTAAATTGATAAGAGAACGTAACAGGAATCATGCAAAAACGAAGCAAGAGAAGTTTCTATAAAAGTATTTGATTGTTAAAATAAAGAACTATTGAGCAAAAGGAAGCGGTCAACCAAGGGTTAACACTTAACACCAGAAAGCAAAAGGTTGAAGATTAAAAAAACATAGAAAACATCAGGACAGTTAAGAAAATGTTAGAAAGTCTTGGAGTCTGATTTAGGTAGAACTCTCTTCTTTTTCTCAGGTCCCACTTTAATTTGAATATTGAATATAATTTCGTGCCAGTTGAATATTAAATATAATTTTGTGCCAATTGCCAATACGAGTTTTTTTTTCTTGGGTGTTGGTTCAGATTTAATATATGAAAGCTATTAACTTCGTACTTTAACTTCATACAAAATATTTTTATCACTGTTTATCATAATCTAGAAAGTTTTCACCTAAACATAATTAAATATGCATTATATAATGTTTTTGTACAAATTGTTTCAGGTGTATTACTATGATTTGGATTTGGGAAGGGTCCGAGTCCAACTAATAAGGCTTTTGGGTTCAATTTTGTATCCAAATTTATAATGGTTTATGCCCCTAATAGACATGCTCTACTAGGGCTTTCCATATGCTGATATACTTTTCCTTTTATTTTTGGGAATATTCAACATTTATTAAAACTGTAATAATTCAATTCTAAAATTACTCCCATAATTCACTTGTGCAGCATCTGATCTGATTATGTATTATGGCATCGTGACCTCATGCGTAACACATTTGCATTTTACAACATTGCTCATAAATTTCGACACTCTTAAACTATAGTACTGAGATGGTCAGAGTGAGGTTCAAAAGGTTTCTAAGGAGTTAGGCGTTGAGTTGAACCAAGGTTTGTTTGAGTTTAGCCTAGAAAAGAAGACAAGAAACAAGGGACTAATTGAGCTTAATTTTAAAACAAATCAGGCCAAACTTGGATGCAGTACAATCACCAACATTGAAATCTTTCAAAGTTGGATAAGGAGAGACAATCAGTTAGTTAATAGGTATGAACTTTGATCCAGAAAGGAAACTATTAACAGATTCTTGGATGCAAAGTAATTTAGCCGTATATCCAATCAGCTCCCGACTCCATATGGATTGAATCTACCAAGGTTACAGAATATGGTAGGCGGCCTAGGCGTCGGACCCTGCGCCAGAGCCTAGGTGTCGAGGTCGTTTTCCTATTTTATATTTTTTAATTGCAATAATTGATAATAAATGCCAATGTTATAGAAAGCGTTAGGCGTTGAGTCGGCGCTAGGCGGATTTCTTTATTTATTTAAAGTGGCAATGAGGATTTTACTGAAGGTCGGAGGAAGTGTTCATAGTTGGTGAATCAGGCCGGAGGTGGTTGGAAGGCGTGGAGGTTGCAATGGAGGAAATTACAATCAAGACCTAAGCAATGCAGTCTGCGTAAGCAGCCCCACTACCCCCTTGGCGCTCCCAAGACCTAGGTAGACAACCAAGGTATCACCTAGGCCTAGGCGTCCGCTTTTTAAAGCACTAAAATCTAACACCTTATTTCGTTTTATCCAGACTTACTAATTCAACCTAGATTCACACGTCCTCCACCGACTCAATGAAAGATGCATATTCAACAATATTATTAGTTATTCGCAGATATCAAGAAATCTACTTCAGATCATAGCCAGGAGATCATGTCCTCCTTCACTTTCCAGATGGGTTAGCTAGTCGTACTATCCACTATGTCGTTTTCCTTACTCTGCATGCATTCAGCCTGAAAGTTTGTTCTGCACAAAGCTTGGTGGATAGGTAGTCCATATTTTTAGAGATTTTTTGCATTGTGCGTACCTAATATCCAAACAATAGCATTTAAGAAGCTGCAGTTATAGAGATTTAAATGGTGTTGTCAGTCAAGTTTCCATAAACAGGGTTCGAGTCGGATAGAGATAGCCAGGCAGGTGTAGGTCTGGTTTGGCCACTTCCGCTCTTATCGTCAATGCTCACAATAGCAGTATTAAAATTTCAGTTAAGTAACTAATCTATTTCAGATAGGAGCAAGGTTTTGTGCTAAGAATTCCTCAAATAAATCAAATACGAAGAACGAGGTCAACATAAGAATGTATTGCGCCGTTACCAGAAAAGGAAGCTCCAGAGCGCTGCAACTCTCTTCATCCCTCCGAAACAAAGCTTTCCGTGCTCGGAGAACCTCGTCGACCCACCCTTCTTGATACGACCTCATCTGATCAAAGAAAGGATTAGCAGCAAAACACTTGAGCAATGCCAACGTATCCAACGCCGGCTCTCTTTTCCTCTTCGTATCTCCATATCTCTCACTAAACAGCTTATACACAAGTGCCTCAATCCTCTTCTTCAGATCCGGGCACATGGAGGACCTCGAGTCGGAACCTGCATCCGTTTCGAATTTCCGAACCCAGCGATGGAAGAGCTCAGAGTAGTCAGCGGGCCCTGATTTCGGAATTTCAAACCCTAGGAATTTGGCCGGGTCGTTCAAGAAACTCTTTGTGATGTGATCTAAAAGAGCGCGGATCTTGGCCTCGGCACTGTTGCAGCCCGCGCAGGAGCTCAGAGAGAGCTCGCCCATTGGATATTTGATTAGCGCGGGAGCCTCCCAAAAAAAAAAAAAAAAAAAAAATTTAGGAAACAAAAATGAAAATTTTGAGGAGAAACAGTAGCCTCTGCAATAACCAATTATCCCAAGGGTTAGAACGATGAAATATATACAGTAATCAGTGAGATCGAAAGTAGATGGAATCGAACGATAACGAGCTGAGCCGAAACTTTTATCGCAATTTTCAAACCGAAAGAAATTAAAAAAATAGATTTTTGCAGCATCGATGAGTAACTCGACTCCATAAATCTAGATCTAATATATCTTAAGCCCCAATTAGAAAAATGAAAAAGAAATGATTTTACTAGTTTATAAGGTAAGTATCCTTCAATTAGCATCGAAGAAACTAAACAGTGAAAGGATTTAATCGGTAATAAACGATTATTAATTAATATTTACTAATACCGAAGAAGGGGGAAAATACTCACGAGAGGCAAGCACGAAATATTTCAGCGGAGAAAATGGCTAGCCTTTTCAAAAAGACCTTTGTAATAATAAGGGGGTTTCTCTCTAATTTTATATCATCGACGTATATATAATAGATAAGATAAGGTTATTATTAGTCTTATTATATAGATTTCTAGCGCCAGCTAAGCTGTTATTACAGTCCCAATGTGCTGGTCTTAGGTGCTTCTTTATGTCTTGTTTTATTTTATTTTATTTTTAAATGCACTGTAGTGTACGAAACATGACTGAGGTGACCACTAAAATCTATAATAAATAATTATTTGAATCACATAGTTTTTCCCCCCAGAAAATGATATATACAGGTTAAGTTGTTTATTAATCATCGAACTTGAATTTCTGAACATAAATCTGAGCAGGCTTTGGAGAAAACTTCAAGTTATTAGTTACTCTTGCAAACCCGTAAACTATTTAGATACTACTAGAATCAATATATATTTGCCTCGGTCCAAAAGATTGCAGATTGTGACATTTATCTAAAAAATAAATAAAGGGGAGAAATAAACGAAACAAAATCCTACAATTTTCTTCTACTTTAATTGAGAGCTACAAAACTTTTCCTTTTAAAAAAAAAAGTACCACCATTGAAGAACTCGGAGCGCATCTTCTCCGCCCGAAAAAGAAAATATAATAAGGGAATCAATCGACAAATAAGAATAAGGATAAAAGGTGTTGAAGGAATCGGATGATCGTAGCTTTTATAACTTTAGAAGCGATCCTACAAATAACACGAAAATAAATGGACGTTGCTGGATCTCGTAACCCCTCAATTCCATAATAAATCCCAATTCTTAAATGCATAAACTATAACCTAGTGAATATGTTCGAACCATACGAAGAAGAAGAAAAACAAAAAACGAAAGAAAGTAGTAACTGGTGACCAAAAATAACTAGCTCCCAATAATTTGGTTACAAAATTTTGTCAATGATTTTGCAGCTGAATTAGTTAATTAGTTGATTCACGTAGATTTTTTGGTTTACAAGTGTAATGAAAGAAAAGAAGAACGGAGAGCGGAGGAAAATACTCACAGAGGGAGAGATTGAAACTTTTTCGCACCCAGAATTTAATTGGGGAAACAAAGCTGCGTCTAAGCTACCTCTCGCACTGGATGTGCCTCAATATAAATGCGGATGTAGGAACTGGGGAGAAAAGGGAGCCCAAGTTATTGTTTGGCTTCTAAAATTTGAGCTAAGTTTGCATTTGTCTTAACTACTCTTAACAAGGAAAACAAATACTAGTCCACTTTTCTATATA
>JBAKGM010000365.1:41543269-41581787 GCA_037177215.1 Asparagus racemosus | reverse complement strand
TATATATATATGGAACCCAGCCAAAATATGCCCAAAATTGTAAAGAAATTCTGATGCTAAACATTAGTCGATATGAAAAAAGATATGACTTCCTTCAACTACGAATAAACCTTTCATTCGCACATTTATTAGTGTTGAACTAAAACTCAAGGACAAGTGGAACAAACTTTTGCCTACAACGTTTGCTAAAACTTTGTTGCCAGCATATGTTCCCTTATGAGCTAGTACTGTAATATAGTAACAACATCATCTTCAAGGCTATGTTGTTTTCTTATAGGTATACTGCTTTGCAATCAGGAGGTACACCCCAAAGTTCAAGAGGCTAAGAATTGCAAGAAGCCAGAAGAAATAGTCAAGATGGCCTCTATTCAGATTATCAGGAATCCATCCCAGCTTCCCATCTCTTGTAGTAATGTCAGTAATGACCGTCACGAGCAGCGTGCTAAGGTAGTTTCCAATCGCACTGGTGGTCAGCGACAGCGCCGAGCACATACTCCTCATGGCATCTGGTGCTTGATCATAGTAGAACTCTAGTTGCCCGATGAAAGTGAAAACCTCAGCAACTGCTATAATGAGATACTGAGGAACTTGCCAGAAAATCGACATAGGCACATAATCTTTAGAATCATACAAATTATCTCTCGCTACAACGTGAAGCCTGATGACTTCTACAATGCCAGCTACCAACATGGCTATGATGGAGACAACGAGGCCAATGCCCATTCGAGTCAGCTGGGTGAATCCTCGCTCATTGCCAGTAAATTTACGAGCCAAGGGGACGATAAGTTTGTCATAGACTGGAACCAAAATGATGACACAGATGGTGTCAACCATAGAGAGGGAGGCGGCGGGGATCTTGAAATGTGGGCCCATGTGGGGTTCCATCTTCTTGCCTTGGAGGACGAACATAGTGCTCATCTGGCTGTAGACTGTGGAGAAGAGCACAGCACTGGCCCATATCGGTAGGAGATGAATGATGCATTTGAGTTCCTCGACCTGAGTGATGGTGCAGAGCCTCCATGGGCTCGGCCGGGCCTTGAATTTGTCATGCTCAGTCTCAATCGCAGCCCTATCCAGAAACCTGAGTAGTTAAAGTCTGTCCATTAGAGAAAATTCATGAACTGAATCCATGCAATTGATCTAAGTGTAATGCTTACTTCAGTTTTTCTGTGTGATTGAGCTTACGACTGCCTTCTATTGCAGATTCTTTGTCAGTGACCTCATACAACAGAGACTCGTCATCAGGAACCTTCTCTCGGTATTTCCTGATCGATGCAACGAGAACCTGAGCAATCCTCGTAAGGGGACTGCCACCCGGTTTCTGATGGCGATACAATGGTGAGCCAATGAAGAAGCTGACTACAGCGATAGCCATAACCGCTGCAGGGATTCCAAATCCCCAATCCCATCCCACATAGGTCTGTACCCAAACCAAAACAGAGGAGGCAACAAGAGCTCCTATGTTTATGGAAAAGTAGAACCAGTTGAAGAAGGAGCTCTTGCTCTTCTTCTCAGATTCATCGGATTCATCAAACTGGTCTGCACCGAAAGAAGAAACACAAGGCTTGATTCCTCCTGTCCCGAGTGCAATTAGATACAGCGCTACGAAAGCTGTTCCAGTTTGTACTGCAGTTGGGTGGCATACATCATCACGGCATGGAGGTTTAAGTCCTTTGACAGACACAGTCATGGTTAGAAGCGATAATCCCTGTCAACAACTCGGAAATTTCTGAAATTCCTCTAGATGAAGTGTAATATCGTAATCCAGGAAGAAGAAAAGAAATACTTACAATGATGTAGATGACCATGAAACTGGCAATGGTCCAGAATCGACCGAGGTACGAATCAGCAACGAAAGCCCCGAGGAGGGGGGTGATGTAGCAAGTGCCTGACCAGTTGGTGACATTGTTGGCAGCAGAGGTATTGCCTTGGTTGAGGACATCCTCCATGTAACTCACTAGGTTAGTGCTCATTCCATAGTATGCCAATCTTTCGCAACATTCATTTGCTGAAGAAGTAACACATAGATCGGTAACGAATTGAGATAGATGGGAAATAAACGAAGGTCGATGTGATGATGATAAGGAGGGTACCGAGAATGTAGGGGCAAGCTCTCCATCGTCCGGTGTTCTTTTTGACTGCAGGGTTTCCACGGATATCTGTTGTTCCGTCTTTCGTATACTTATTATCCTCGTGCTCCATCTCCATGGATCTTTTTTGAGAACGCAGGTACGCGCTACTACTCGGCACTTCAGCAGTTTTAATTATCTGTAGGGAGTTTCATCAATTAGTTTTTTTTAAAAAGACCCACTCAATAGTGCACTGTTGCATGACCACAATTTAAAGCATTAGAACAACATCATTGTTATACGTATATATTTGTGTTTTTGGTGGATGAAAAGCAACTGGTAACCGATGGAAAGCAACTGCTAACCAAAAAATCCTAGAGAATCAGGGCAGATTCTTGGAAAACAATACTAACTATAAAATCTAGCCGAGTTGAAACTCACTGAAAATCTAAGAAAAGCTTTGTATTAAAGTCTGTGATATATAGGATGCACAAGCTTTCCCACCAATCTCAGTTTTACTCTATATAGAAATAGAATCAAACTAAAGTTTTCTAAGCATGCAGCTCATTCTTCTAAAATAGGCATACAATCAAACTAAACTAATACATATAAAGTAATGAAATATAAGGAGGATAACTCTAATAAGGTTTTAATACCATCATACCTTTGCGCGGTGGAATGGGAGAATACTCTTTAAACTGCTGCTGCTCCTTAAACTCAACTCACCTCGCTTTCTGTTTAATTTATATGTAGACATAATTGGACAATATCTATGAGAATTAAAAAAAAAAAGGTATTTTCTAGTAATAACAGCAAACATTGAAGGCTTGTAAGAAAATGCTCGCGCTTCGAGCGGGAGCGCAGAAGATGACATTTAATTTGGGCGGATGATATTAAGTGGGCAGCAAAATATGAATGAAACTTTATTATTATTTTAACTCGACGTTGTGCGTGGGAATGGCACGCAACTTAAGGAGCTGGGATTGAGATATATAATAGTTGACTAACATCAGTACATACTGGTAGCTTTTTTTTTCTTTGTTAATGGGCCGCCTCGATGACTACTCGGATATAGTTTTCCACTGGGTTTGTTTCCCTGTTCGAAATTGGATATCTAATTGGGCTTTAGTCTAATCACGGGATAAAGTTTTCCTAATTAGGATATTAGGTAAACTTATATGAGCACTTCAATTTTCCACTGAATTTGATGAAATTTGTTAGTGATTGGACACAATGTTTCTGCAACTTGGTTCAGCCAACAGCCAGCAATGGTTCAGATGTAAATTAAAAAAAAAAAGGAAAATAATAATAAACTACAAACAAAGTGATATATGTCTGGTATATAAGCTGAAAGGTCAAAAAAAAATTAATAATTTCCTATTAACAGTAAAAATAGTTTACGTTCTTGGAGAATAGCTTCTACTCTACAAGCTGGCTTTCTAAACCAAGAACCTTTAGCGTGCCTAAACTGAATGGGATGGTTGCTTGTTTGACCGTGGAGTCCGAAACTTATTTCCTGTCATATTTTAATAAAAATGAACAACATGCAAAGCAACAAAAATATCAACAAAACAAATCTAATGTATATGTGATGTGTTTTGGAGGTGAGGAATACTCATGAGAATTTGGTGAACGTGAAAGGGGCGGACTTGTTGTCGATGATGAAGAGAGAAAAGAGAGACCGGTAAAGAGGAAGACATGAAAAAGAAAGTCATTAGATATTAATTTAATCTATGCCATTTGTATTGAGAGTAGCAAGTTAATACGGTGACAACGAGTTGAAGTGTTGAGAAAATTTTAGGATTCAGCGTAAAAAAGTATAGAGTATCACTGGTAAAATTCAGAAAAAATAATCTCATTTATGAAACTTTTCCTAGTGGGGCTAAATCTACGCGTAAATCCTGTCGGGTTTGCATTGAACATTAGTTTATTCAGCTAAAACGATGTCAATGGGTCCACAGTAGAGCTGTGAATGGGCCCACAGTTGGCATGTGGTGAGAGCGCGACAAAATAAAAAGGAAAGACAAGGTAAGTCGTGCGTAAACTTATTGGTCTGAAATGATTAAGAGGCAAAGCTGTTCCAATCATGCACTCAAAAAGTCTCACTTGAGAGAGGAAACGAGGGGGGTAAAAAAAATAATTAAAAAAAAAAAAAAAGGAAAAAAGAGAGAAGACTTGGGGTTTGGTCTTGTGGTTTCTGAAATGAAATTTTCCCATTTTCGGGAGTCGAAGAAACCTACACCATGAAGTTGTTAGTAGTGTGACCCGAATGAGCTACGGCACGAGCCTTAATAACTCCCATAATAGCCCCCACTCAATAATGAGCTACGACTCCCTCCGTCACTCCATTTATTGACCCAATTAAATATGCTTACCGTAATTATTAATACATATGCCGCGATTGACGAATAAGAAATAAAAACCAAGGTAGATGTTTTCTTTTTTCCCCTTCAAAATTTGAACTAGTATCATACGAGTTTACTTTTTGAATGTTAGATTAGTCATTTCCACGCGCTATCTCAGTATGAAAAGGTATTTCCTTTTCTGTATGTTTGCTGATCGCAAATACTTTTTTAATTTAGAGAACTTATAGTCCATTATTGTATATATTAATGGGTTCTGATAGTATTAGTTTCCCGAAAATATCTTACAGGAAAATTTACGGGGTCGCTAAAATTACGTTTTTATATATATATACTAACTATCCTTTGCCCGGTCAGTAACATTTTTAGATGGATTAGTGAGAAAAGATTCTCGCAACTTGACTAGATTTCTTTCGGTGCGCTCGAATGAGATTTATTAAAATTTTATAAAATCCCCAACTTTTTCCGGGGGCACGCAGAATGGTTGAAGGAGGAGGGCGCATTTGACTCGTGATTCTCAACAGTGAGGGGCCGCCCCGCAGAGTGAAAGATGCTTTCCATTTTCGGAAAGAAACAGTGAGCCCCACCCGTCTCCCCTCGCCCCCTCCTCCATGTGCATCCCTATTCAACAGTGTCCTTGTCATTTCCAACAGCACCTGCCATTTTCCAAATGCAATGCAATAATACCCATCATAATTGTTTTTTATAAAATTAATTTTAAATGAAAAATAAAACAACACAGCACAGTCTACACATATATCAATACACCGGCTCTCGTGCGAAAATATCTAGTGAAAATGGTTCATGACAAAAAAAAAAAGGTGCATTCAAGTTTTGAATGATTGAACTTTATGACTCATTCACTGATCTAGTGGTTAATGTCATCGGACGCACATTTATTGCCATGGACCACTCTCGCGAGATGTTTTCTTAGCTCTTGTCATTTTAGCTGAGAGTGCATTAGTGTACTTATATTTAAAACTTGTGTACGCGGATCTTTTGGAGGATAGCAAATCAATAATTTTCATGAGGACTCAAGTACATGTTGAATTGTTGAGCGATGCAAACCTTATGGAGATACTTCTTATATTTTCCGAGGGCTCAACCCTAGCTGATCGCTTTTTATCTTTCAAGTTACATGCATGAAATCTCGTTGTTTCATAATGGACAATCAACAAAATGTTCTCTCGCATGAAAAATATCACGATTCGAGATTTGAGATTTATCCCAGAAAGATCAAAGAAAGTGAAGGTCTTAGGTAATTCTGGATTCGGTGATCATGTAGAATTGGGATGTGACTATAGTCTATAGTCGCGCATGTCACAAAGCAAGCGTGCTAGTTAAGAGCAAGACTACAAGTTTCAAGATACACACACGGAATCGCTAGCACCTTGCTTGAAAATTAAAATGGATGCCCCCCTTAACTTAATTTTAAAAAGGGGCCAAATGCATGTTTTGCTTGTTTGATTCCTGTTTGGTTAGAGCAAATCCCGTTTATAATAATACAAAGAGCGCAGGGGTTTCAAACTTTGACAAATTACTTAAGCCCATACTGGGGATCATAAATTGTTTTTTGTTCGTAAAGCATGAGTCGTAACCCTTTGGAGTCCGTAAAGGACACGGACCGCTGCATCAATGGCATATTCGATGTTATTATTAAAAAAATACAGGTAGACCAACAAATTCTTTGATTGGGCTCAAGTTGACCATATGCTGTCCAATATAATCTACTAATTTAAGAGAATTTATTGTGCAAATTTAGACCAGCCAGTCTATTGTTGTTGTCGATTATTTGTGTCGCTAATTCCATAATGCACAAGTTAATTAGAGAGAGAATCTATAAATTGAACGGATTAAATGATAAAGGGGTCGTACAAATAAAACAATGTCGCAAAGTATCATTGGGTAATGGGGAGGAGGAGCAAAGCGAGGCAGCGGTTGGTCACATCAGTTGCGGGGACCGCACCGTTGTATCCACATTGGGAGTACCAACCTCCATTTTACAAGTATATTTAGTCCAAAGAGTTAATTGCGAATAGATTTTCTATAGTATCACCTAATTGTAAATAGATTCCCTCCCATTCTGGTGTTGGTCCAGGTGCACATACATCCTCTTAGTAAATTTTTTCTACTCCTAAAAAAAATAATTTAGGGTCTAATCTCACCAATAGAATTATAGGGAGCATCTATTTACTTTAACATTTTAAACAATTTTAAGAGTAAAGAAAAACATCGCTTTGGGAGTCTATTCGCAAAAATAGAACTAATTGGAGTGTATTTGTAATTGGGTGATACTACAAGAATCTATTCTTAATTAACCCTTATTTAAATAGAAGTGCGAGTTTTACTTAAAAACAAACAAGTAAATAAAGAAATAGACGAACGAGTAAAATATTATTAGAAATTTCTATCAATTAATTAATCACTTTAGTTTTTAATACCCTTACTAGTAATCTTTTCTTCCACGAGGTTGAAGCTTGGCTTAGGAATATAGATTTACATTTGATGTGCGTAAAAGCATTACAAGTTTCACAATGTTTATTAAAAGAAAAGTTGAAGATTAACGTGGCCGTCTTTGTTATACTCCGTATTAATCTATCTGCTGTAGGTTCAGTCAAATTCAAAACAAATGTCAATGTATTAAAAAGTAGACCCTAATTGCATAAAATCAAATTGTGATTCATCAAATAGACAGCCCATTCAGTGAGGTAACAACAGATGGAAAATAACGAGAAGGAAGTTGTTGAAAAGAGGAGAAAGGTCGGTAACTAGTGAGGTTAGAGAAAGAGAAGTCCACTGTATTTTTCTTGTTTTCTATTTTCTTTTTTTATTCCTTTGTTGTATGGATAGTACAGGTGAGAGAGAGCGGTGAAAAATTATTGATTCATAAAAAGCCAGAATGCCATTGTCTCCATCTGCGAAATATTTGAAACGACGTATTGTCCATTACAGTCTCACTTTCCTTTAAAAAATAAGCAGAAAATGCTTTAAATTAAGGAAAACCTTTTGGGCTTTGTTATTTACTCGGGTCCATTCAGTATCAGGCCCACACGTTGCCAAACATCTTTTTTCCCTCTTTTTTATTAAATCAATATTTGTGTAGCATACTGTCATCGTGCACCCAAGAATACGAGAATGGAATTCTTTTTCTTTTTTCCCCCCCTCCTGCTTTCAAATATTACATATATTGGCGTGGGGTCCAAGAGGGTGGGTGAACATCTGTGATCTATTGGTTGGATGAGTGAATATTTAATAAAAATAAAAAAAAAGAAGCTTATGTAATTGTTTATGTTGACGGGAAGAAACTTAGGGGGTGTATAATGTTAATTTAAGATGGTATTTAACCAATTAACTTGCTTGTATTTGAGCCTTTCAAAGTTTGAAGCAACAACTTTAGTACTAGTTTTTCCCCACGGGAGGACGGGTATAAAGAAATGGAGGGAGAGAGCTTTCCCTTGGTTGAGAGGCCACAAACTCCACCAAGGTCCAATAGCAGGCTCCCATGTTTATTTATTTCCATTTCCCTCTCTCTTCTTTTACAAGAGCTTAAGCAATAGGAAAAAAGGAATAAAATAGAGAGAGAGAGGGAGAGAGGGAGGTAGATTGGATTCAATCCATCTTCAAGCTCTCTCCTCTGTTTTTTTTTTTTTTTTGCCCACCCTCCGAAGAATTTGCAATTTTAAAAGAAGAAGAAAAAAATTACGCCTTTTACTCCTCATCATCTTCTTCCTCCAATCATTTTCAGTACCCTGTTGCAAGTGATTCTCCATCTTGAAGCTTCTGTGTAGTCTCCAGGTCCTAATTTTTACCCTGAACCTACTTCACTTCTAAGCTTTGGATGAGATTGTTCAACTGATCGTAGTCTAGTGATTAAGATCTCATCATTTCTGGTTGTTGTTGGTCAATCTCACGAGTTTGGTCAACAGGTTTTGTTCCAAATCCCTTCCGCTCTCTGCGTTTTTTCCGCTATAAAAGGCATTGAAAAACTATGGCGGTTGTGATCTTTGAGACCAATTAAATTTAAATCCATTAGGAGGTAGCTTTCAGATGATGACAAGGTCAGAGTTGGAGGTCCTATCCCCAGCTTCATCCTACTTGATGAACTCGAACTGGATTCTTGGTGAGAAGAGGAGTGGGAACTGGACTCAACAAGAGAACAAGATCTTTGAGAATGCTTTGGCGCACATCGACAGCAAGACTCCCGATAGATGGGAGAGGGTAGCAGCCGTGCTCCCTGGCAAGTCCGTCAGAGACGTCATTTCTCATTATCGCGATCTCGAAGAAGATGTGGGTCATATCGAAGCGGGTCTTATACCGTTCCCTGGTTACAGTTCGTCGTCGTTCACCTTGGATTGGGAGAGTGGATTTGATGGGATGAAGCAATCTTATTGTGTTGGTGGAAAGAGATCTGGCGGCAGGCTCTCTGATCAGGAGAGGAAGAAGGGAGTCCCTTGGACCGAGGAGGAACACAAGTATGTTTCCATCTTGTGATTTTGATTTGTTCTTCAGCTATTATTTGCCTGTGTCAGGTGCTCTGTATGTCATGAGCAGATTCGTGTTTTCAAATTTAACGCAGAGATAACCCATCACCTTTCCGATCACTGATCTTATGATGTCCGCCTACACCTGGTTGTATTGATTTGTTGGTTGATTGCAGGCTGTTCCTAATGGGGCTTAAGAAGTACGGAAAGGGGGATTGGAGGAACATATCAAGGAATTTTGTGATGAGCAGGACTCCAACTCAAGTGGCTAGTCATGCCCAGAAGTATTTCATAAGGCTCAACTCAGGTGGTAAAGATAAGAGGAGAGCAAGTATACACGATATTACCACCGTCAACCTGCCAGACAACAGTCCTCCGTCCCCATCTCAGTCGAGTTCTGCAGTTGCTCATGGAAGGCCAGATCAATTCTCAATGGTGGTTGATTCAGAACAGCGCAAAGAGTCAGCTACACGCTTTAGCCCCTTGAAGCATGGCAATCCCTTCAGGCAACTGCCTTATGCTGTGGATCCTCATGGAATAAAATTGGAGGCTCAAAATCCACATAGAAGCACTCTCCAAGATTCTATGGTTGCTCATCGCGCTATGCTTATCTAGATGTGGCTAGATCTCCCTACCCTCGTAGAATATTGGGGCTTTTCCACGGATGGAAGAATGATCAGGTCAGTTACATTAAGAATCTCAAGTTTGAGATGAGTAGGTCTGCTATGTGCTGTGACAATGTCAATATTGTGCTCGGAGATGCTAAGGAGGGTTTTCGAACATGCACGTAACACACCACTCTGCTGTCTAGAGAAATTTTTATAGAGATATCACTTATGTACATATCGCCATTTCATCTTAAAAACTCTGAGAATGCGAGTCTATAGCCTGGCATAGAGAAACTGCAATGTTGCTATGTTTTTGCTAGTAGTATGAACAGTAGAGGGAGCCATAACTTGGGCGTGCATTTGGAGACTAAGATTCTACTAGATCTGCAGTAAAGGTTCAAATTCCGTACTCAAATGAAGAGGAAGAAGCAGTTAAGCTCTTCAGCTTCAGAATCACACTTATCGTTATGAAGCTGCAATTATAAATCTATGTAGAATGCAGATCACCAGTGCTGTTTTTCTCAAGGTATGATTTAAAAAAAAAAAAGCCTGTATCAGTTATTTTGTTATCCATGTTCTCTAATATGAGCTGATGTGTATGCTTATACGTCTGAGCAACAAAGAACTTACGAGAGAATATATGGCTTGTAGTTGAGTTTCTTATGTTAATCAGATTACATTGTATTATGTATTCATTCACATATGAAATGGCTGTAGCTTATTGACCCTAGCCCCAACTTCCATGAAATTTTGTTTTGATGTCATCCTCTCATGTGATCCCTCCTTGTACCGAACATTCAAGAATCAAGATCATATATCCTATTATTCACATCTGGTTCTAGGGTTTAATATTACGCGTATACATAATAAAGTAACGAGTTGGCGAACAATCTATAATTTTGCGATTGAAGATGCGCATGAAGTACTCGTATACCAAATGCGAGGCTAGTTTATACTTGCAGCCAATTAGCTTCGTTTAAAATGTCCGGCTCATAGGGCACTCCAGAGATTTTTACTTGTGTGCAGTTTTGGGGTTGCTTTCATTCGATCAACCTTTTAGTTACATGAATAAGAGATTTATTCTTCAATATTTATATGTTTTAAACTTGGAATGTGACCTGATTGTGACTCTGAAATCGACCACTTAATTTAGTTGGGTCTGTGTATGAATTCCACTAACTCAGCATCTCATGCTTTAACATCTCCTTTTCCTGATTCCCTTCTTTTTTTTCCTTCTCTAGGGAGGTATCTATCTTGTGATGCTGGAAGATCCCCTCTCTACGCACCACTAAAGACAATACAGAGACACACAACATATATTCCTTCCAATGCCTGTGGTTCTCTTATTCTTTGCAATCCCAAATTTCCTAAATCTACCACGTCATCCTACTTATGAAGATTTCCTTTTCTTCAGCTAACCACATTTAACTTTGTAATAATCGTATTGTTGTCACTTTACTAGGTGTCTGACGTTTCTCAGTAGGAGGAAAATCAATAGAGAACTCTTTCTCAGGCTACGGCCTGAAGACAAGAAAGGAAAACAGAGAACGCTTTCATCAATTCAACGAAACAGATTCGGTTGGTCCATCGACTCTCATGAGATAATAAATCGTTCACTAAAAAAAATGTAAAATTTAGCGTAAGCTAGTGAATTGAAAGTTAGTGACGTTTACCTTTTGCATTAGATGTCTTATGAAACCGTTTCCACCAATCGCCGTAATTCTTGCACAAAACTGTACGTGGATGCAGACGACAAAAATCATTTACATTGCGAACCTACCTTAGCTGTTATTGGTTGTACTGAGTTTGGATTAGTTAACGTTATTCTCAGAAAAGGCTATATAATCTTAGTAGGCTTGACTGTTCCACAATTGACAGCGTGTACGAACAAAGAAGAATTAAGGAGCTAACGTTTCTCTTTAGTTTTCTCCCTTGTTTCTGTAGGTCGTAGAGCTGCGAGTTCTACTGCTGTTGTGGCTGCAACTGCCGTTATTGTGGTTCCTAGTTTTGTCAACTAGCATATAATTGAAGCCCATCAAGTTAATAGTTGTTATTTAGGATTCAAGGACGCATAGAGCTAAGCGATAACCCCTACTTTTTCAAAGGGTAAATACCAAAATAACGTAGCCTTTTCTTTTGGAAAGATACAGAAGCCTTTTTTCCTCCCAAGTTGCATTGGCAAAGCACTTGGCTGCTTCGACTTTATTCTCTCCTCTTTAGTCCTCCATTTTAAGTGGATTCTGATTTTGGACCACATATACGGTCTCAGGGCTCCCCACTTTTAAACGTCATATCTTTCCTTTTCCCCTCTATATTTTGATTCCACAAGCCCTTAAATGGGTTTTCAGTAACTCGCATATCATTGGACGACTATTAAAGCTTACAGTTTTTCCAAGGAGGAAATCTCTTTTAATCACTTTTAGAGCTCATGATTACGTACAGTAATCAGGGAGCGTGGGAGAAGATTAAGGATCGACAAGTATACAATCACTAAGCACTCAGGAGGCTATCATTAGGGGGCGCATGGTATTCAATAAATTGTAATTGTGACCGAGCGAAGTACGATGCGATGCGTAACCACCCAGTCACGCTTTTAAGGCTAGTAAGCTAGAGATATTTATTCTTTCTAATCGATTCCTTTGGAGCAACAGACTCGTAGAAGACTTCGATACCCAAGATTCACCAGCGCCTCTATTTTCTTTTTAGCATCTCCCTATCAGCAAACTCATAAAAATTATGAATTCTGATCAGGACCTTAGGAAATGTTCCTCCTCCACTTAGTTGGTGTGGGCTTGTGGGCGCACTGCACAGAACTCCGACTCTATAACTGTATTCTAATCTAACCAAACCTATTTCCAGTATGGAATCAAATCCATTAAGATGGGTGCATGGTTTGTTTCATTTCTGATTTGGACGTTGAGTCTGTAGGTTCCCTACTTTAAAAACTACTGCAGGTCCGCACGATTCTTTGTCTTTTCCGGCATCATATGTAACTTTTCCCATCCTTTTCTTCTCAAGAAGGGCGCTATAATTGGGCCATGCCCACAGAACAATATAATGGAAGAATGGAGATCAAATATTTCCAGGGTTTCCGTGAATTCTCTATTTCTATCAATCCAATCAAGTGCATACCCACTACAAATGGTGGGTACGCTGTTGTTGGGATCTTATCATCATATATATATATATATATACATCATTTCTTGAAAGTTACCGTAGATATTATGCGATTAATAGCTACACAGTGACCAAAATAAAGTCTATAAATGGTCCTACCTCATATAGAGTTTATTGTGGGAGTCATTTTACGTACCTTATACTCTACAATAGAGGATCTGCTAATTCCTTTGGCCAGTTTGCAAATTTATGCTTCAAAATCCTAGCTAGGCTGAAAGAGAACATAACTTTCATTAGAAATTCTCCAGTGACACGAAATTTGGAAAATAGAAAAAGAAGAAAACATTATAAAGTTGCACGTCCTTTGCCATCCGAGGTCTTTTTTCTGAATTTTGTTTCGCTTGCGATGTGATAAAGCTAAGGATACAAAAGCAACAGCTATACAAAGTTCTCCTTATTTCACATTACACAACACAGAGGGGGGAAAAAATGTTGACGCGGAAACATGAAGCTTTGTACTGATAAAAACTGAGAGGAAAGAACTCAGGTCCCAAAATCAAAACAATCTGTTAGGGCATCCCAATCACAGTCTGTTACTACTACTACTATGTTATTATCATAAATTCCAATGCCTTCCGTTCTTCGAAGAACAATATACCTGTAAATTGCTTATATCACCATCATTAAATAGAATAATGTTTGTGATGTGTTCAGCTGTCCCATCAGCAATGAGAAGAACATATTTTTTGCACATAATGATAGTAAGAACACACAAACAGAAACTATCATTCTAGTATGGCTGTTGTGGTGGCGGTGGTTCTGTTGTTTTCTTGAATTTGTAATTTAACTTCTGCTACTACTACTACTGCTGCTACTCAATATACGTGCCACCTATATAAATAGAGATGGGGCTGCATTCGCTCTGCTGCGTGCAGAACCGTGGTCCCTACGTATTTAAAAGAAGAGAAGAGTGGCATCACTGTTAACTTCCCAAAGATAGATGCCAAAAAATGTCCACTTTCTTTCCAAAAGTATGATGTCCTCTTTCTGCAAGTTGCATAAGAAAATGCATCCACTGGTCCTCACTTTAGACGAAATTCACATGAACCATCTAATTTCTAATCGGTACAAAACTCTCTCTTACAGTAGGATCTTTGGATCTATCAGTTTAAACCTCCTTGGGCAAGAACATTACAGGGCGTTAAACTGTTGAATGATACATTAATCTCTCCCAGAACTTGAGCGTATCAATTTGGCTGGTTGCAAATACATTTTTATATCAGAGGGGATATTTCATTATTTCTGGATGTAAAGATGTATCAAAGTTTTTAGGCTTAAACTACACAACTTTATTTGTTCATCAGACCCATTTTCAATCCGAACCCAAGGGGAAACAGAGGGTCATAAGACTGATGCCCTGCATTTAGTGGCAACTGACTCGTTGATCTAAACCAAGTAACAGGCAGTAGACCTTCAAAGTCATAATCTCCAAAAAGGACATCAGCGACACCACCTCCCTCACTGCCTGGTAGCCAAGCAGCAACCAGGGCTTCTATCTTGTCCACTAACTCTGGTTCAAGTACCAGAGGCCTTCCTGATATCGTGATCACAAGTGTCGGAATTTTGCTAGCTACAAGACTAATCATGTTGGAACCATTGAACGGGATATTAAGTTGAGATCTATCTCCCAAAAATTCTGCGTAGGCAACCTCTCCGACCACTACTATAGCAAATGAAAAATTTTGGTTTGCAATTGTGGCTGTTGATGGATGTTCCTCGTAGACCACTTCTGCACTTTCTCCTACGGCTTCTTTAATGGCCTCCAAAATGGTTGTGCCTGCAAATACAAATTGGCATAAGCTTCTATTTTACTCACATGAAAGTGAAATTCACGATATGTTCTCCCAGAACATGGATTTTTTTGTGCAAGATAAGATGTTTGAGCCTTCAATAGAAGCGTTCAAGCAGCCAAATTTCATCCACCTATCAAAATTATGTATTGGATCGTATGTTCATCAGAACTCTTAACTACAAGGAGTCTCCAGAAAAAAAAAAAGACGAAACTGTAACGCTCTGTCAATTAAAAGCAGCCTAGATCTTGGAGGAAGGAAGATTGTGTTGCAGGGAACTATTCTAAAGAGAGAGCTTCTTCCAATAAAAGCTTGAAATACAGACTTCTCGCAGAAGCTTCCAGCTTTCCAAGAGTAGAATCAATAGACAAGAAATGATATCATCTATTGCGTATGCTGTAGACAACCTTGGCGAGCAGTGTAGAACCCATATTATATTAATTCAAAACTCAAGTGTATATCAAGCATTTGTTCAGGTGGCCTGGATTTTGGAAACAGGGTTGGGTATTATTACATTAAAATCAAGCTAAGTCCAAGAGTGTCAAAGGACCTAATTTCAAATGCAAAGCCAAACCTCTTACTATCAGCGTGATGCACAACCCAGCCCATGCTCTGGTAGCCATAAGAATGTCGTACTGATATTTACAAAAGGAGCTAATTTTAGCCCAAGAGAACATTAAGCCTGAGATATGTATGGGATTCTAAATCTGGGCGAAAGGTAGCCCGCAGCTGATGCTATATCTATTAACTAGTGATGAGATATAAGTCTGAGATGTGCATGGGACCAACAATCAAATGGAGATTGCATCTTTATGTCCTTGATGATACATATGAAGTAACAAATTGCCACACCGCCTACAGTTTCTGTAATTGATGATACATATAAAGTACTTGTATTCCAAATGCAGAGCTAGTTTATGCAGATCTGCAAGCATTCCTGGGACTAGTTTATCCAATGCTTCCGACCAATTAGTTTTGTCTAACATGTCTGAGTTATATATGTAGGCGTTAAAAATCAATATAAGGTATTCTCTGATATCTACTTCTGCAGTTCTCACTTTCTTTCAGTTGGTCAACCTTTTAATTCTGCAAATAGAGATGTTTATTCTTCAGTTTTATGTTTTAAATTTCTAATATGACCAGGTTGTCTGACATTGCTGAGTTCGTAATTGGACCTTTGAATCTAAATTCCACTAAACTAAACATCTTACACTTTAATATTATCTGCTTTCCTTGGTTCCCTTCGTTTTATTATTGTTAATCAATCTGTATATGATATTTCCAAGGGAAAAAGAACATTTTAGTGTCAACAAAATGTATGACTTTATAATATCATCTCAAGCATACCGACAAAAAGCATAGAATTTGGGATGAGATTCATTCCAATTGAAATTTAAAAGCTATTTAGAAGGGACTAATGCAAAAGCAGACCATTATCATCACACATTTAAAAGCTACTTCTCTTTCGTATTTATCTATTTTCTCCTTCAAAATTATGATGAGCAGTAGACTTGTCTACCTTGGAATGACTAGGCTAATGAGCTAGGCAGCTAACCTGCCTGATTAATCCAGTATCCAAGTGTTCACATAGCCAATCAATGGCTTAAAGGAGACCACTTGCAATACTAGTAGTAGTAGTATTATTATTATTATAGTAGTAGTAGTAGTAGTAGTAGTATTGTTGTTATTATTATTATTATTATTATTAGTAATAGTATTATTATTATTATTATTATTATTATTATTATTATTAGCAGCAGTAGTAGTAGTAGTAGCAGCAGCAGTGTTATTATTATTATTATTATTATTATTATTAACCCAGGGGTGTCATCTTTCCTTTCAATGAAGGGTACTAATAACACGACCATGTACAGGTTCACCATTGCAGAACACTGCATTGTATATGTATAATCTTAAAAATAGTGATTAAACAAGTAATTCTAAGCAAGCTCATCAATTTCAAATTTAAGGAATTCCTTCTTAAAAATTTGTCTAAAAGTAAATAATCAGTAAACTGTACTATCTGATATTTCATAATATGAGAGAAAATGATTAAATATATAATAAAAATATGGAAAATATCCAATAAAAAACTGAAGTGCTTGAAAATATGATAAAAGTTGAGCAAGAAAAAAAATCACTTACCAACTGTAATTCTTCCACTGCCTCCATACCATGTTATCGTCCAACCCCCACATTGATATCCAACATCATCTGCATGTCTTCCAGCAACAAGAATTCTTTTAGCATTTTTATCCAGAGGTAGAAATGGCTTTGCAGGATCCTTTCCATTTTTTAACAAAACCAATGATTTCCGAACAGCTTCACGTGCTAGCTCCCTGTGCTCCTGAAGATAATCATGATGTTTTAAAAGCACATGTTAGGTGGTCTAGTTTTCAAACAAACTACTAAATTTTATGTCTTACCTACACAATATTCTTTGCTATGAACTTCAGATGCAGACCAAAATCACAATTGGAAGATATCATGTGAATTAAATACTTAAACTAAAATTAGAAATCAAACTTTTCCTATCCCTGGTTACTATGAGCTAGTTTGAACTGATATTACAGGGCTGGTTTGGATAAATTACCTTTCCCTAATGCCAAAAACTATAGAAGCATGTATGCATACTCTTAAAATTGAGCTAGTAAGTTTTCTACAAAACTCCTGAAGGTTTTAATTCTTTTGAGATCGGTTATCTTCTATCTGTATGATCACCACTTTAGAGTTCAAACGTATAGAGCTATGAGTTAATGGTACTAGCAGGTGGCAGTGGTAGAGGGTTGAGTTTTCTAAGAGAGTAAAAAAGTGGGATTTCGGTTGTTTGAACAAAAAGGGAAAAAGTTGAAGAACAAAGAAGAGTTGTAGTAAATTGCACAAGCATACCTTGCAGCCAACTGTATTCAACAAAGATCGATCTGAAAAAGGCTTCTCGAACAATCCGGCAATAAATTTCACTCTTAAGATCCGCTCTACAGCATCATCAATCCTGGATATGGGTATCTCTCCTGATTCCACCAGATAAATCAGATCTTCTAGGAACTTATCATACCTGTGAGGCACCATTATCTGTAGACAAATGAAAAAGAAAAAACAATCTCAGCTACATTTTCGACAAAAACTGAAAATAGTGTTGAGGTTAAGATTTAGGCAGTATGATTTCTACCATATCGATTCCAGCATTTACTGAAGCAGAAATGCAAAAGCGATAGTTTGACCCATGTGGCTTAGACAGCCTATCTATTCCTTCCCAATCTGATATCACAATTCCCTGTTGACAAAATTCTTCATCAAGAAGAGATAAATATTCACACTTTATTATATGCATTGTGATTGCCGGAAAGCTACAAGTATTTGCATTGCTTTTGAAATAAAGTTAAGTAGAATGTTTCAAGATACTGCAGAAAGAAAATGAATGTAAACGCAAACAACTAAACAAGCAAGCCTCAAACAACAACATGTAGGTTGAGGTTTTAACTTTCTTATTTGCAGATTGGACTCGAGATTTTCAGTCTTCTTAAAGATCTATAACAAAGCCAAACATAACCGCGAAATTGGGGGAAATTCTCAGTAAGTTAATACCTTGAAGCCCAACTTGCCCTTCAAGATATCTGTTATGAGATACCGATCAGAATGCAATGGCCTCCCATTCCAGCTGGAATAGGAAACCATAACCGTACAGACTCCCTGAGCAAGGCAGTCAGGATAAGGTCTCATATGTATTTGTTCCAACTCCTCAAAGCTACAGATAGTATTGCCTTCATTTATCCCTTTGTCTGTGCCTCCATCCCCAACAAAATGCTTGGCACATGCAATCACATTCTTACTGCAGTTAAGCAGGAAGCAGAAAAGGGTACATGCTGTGAATCACGATACAGTGGCTTGGAACACCATGAAAAATGTTTTCTAAGATGACAAGGCGATGAAAGCATATCAAACTTGTACCTTCCTGCGAGAAAAGGGTATCCTGCAGGATGCCCTTCAGGTGGAGATCCCTGCAGACCAGAAACAATAGGGGTCATCATCCGCACTATTTCTGGATCCTCACTATAACTCTCGTAGCATCTTCCCCATCTTGGATCCCTGCAAACCTGCAAAATCATGCAAACACGACAATCAACGTCCTGACCATCACAAATAGTAATTTTTCAGTTTTTTGGGGATAATCCTGTTTAGTTGGAGCAATATTTGGGGTTTAAAATACATCTTAGGAATTGTGCTTACGAAGTTTGGATCATGCTTTCTCTTATTCAAGAAACCTTAAAGTAATTACTTACTTATATCAAAAGTATGCTCAAACAATTATTCGATGTTGTTTGAAAATAAGCTGTCCGAGCAAAGCATTACAGCTCCAACAGCCCTAATTGAAACTGAACGTCGGAAAAGCATCTAATCTTCAAGATGCAGACGACCAAATGTACAGTAATCTTTAGGGTCAATTATCCAAAGTTTATAATGTATCTGAATTGTTGCAGTCTAAAAAAGCTAGGTTTACGTTACAATTTTGTTATATCCATACATGCACCATCAAAGTGTGAAGAATCCAATCCAAATTCTTCGATCTCTAGTAACAAAAACCTAAGTTTTCTGCAAATCGAAGGATAACATGCCCACCAAAAAAAAAAGAATCAAGGGAATAATAATAAGAATATAAAAGAAGGGTAACAAGTCAACCAACCGCAACACAAGGGGCAAAAGTGTAGTGAATGCCACTTGCCCTCACTTCCAACGCGGTCGCCGCTCCAATCCTTCGAGCCAATTCCCCGTCTCTGCGAATTGAAGTCAGATGCATCAAAATTCACACCGGCAGTTGAAATGTGCATAACCGCAGCAAAAGAAAAAGAAAAAAAAAAAAGACCTTGTAGCTCCGAGACCGACGTTGTGAGGGAAAATGGTAGCGCCGTAGAGGTTGTTGTGGCCGTGGACGGCGTCGGAGCCGTAGATGATTGGGATCGCGAGGCGGGAGGAGAGGGCCCACCTCTGCATCTGGTCCACCATGTCGGCCCAATCCTCTGCCGACGCGCGGTCCTTGGGGGCGCTGCCGCCGGCGTTGAGGACGCTTCCGATGGCCAGCTCGGAGAGGGAGGCGGGCGAGGTGGAGACCCGCTCGATCTGGGCCATTTGGGCCGCCTTCTCGCTGAGGGTCATGCGGGAGAGGAGGTCTTGGATCCTGGATTCTACCGGACAGCTGGGGTCTCTGTATACCTCCTCCTCCTCCTTGTTGTTGTTGTCGCTGTTGCTGCCGCCGTCGCCGCCCGCCATGGTGACCGATCCCCTCTCTCTCTCTCTCTAGACCTTACCTCTGGGCTATATATATCTAATATAAGAAACTATCGAATCGAAGAAGAAGACGAGAAGTCTCCCCTTTTGATTAGGTACCCAAATTCATTCCCAATGGATTGGAGTCGGAAATCATCGGTCTTAGCTGCTACGCGACAAGCTAATACCCCGAACAATCCCCTTCTTAGAGTAAAAGGCATTTTTCTGACCTGGCCCGGTAAAAATGAGAGCTTCTCCTTTTCACTTGTATGTTTGGTAGATGACTGAGGGGAAGGGAAATTTTTTCCCTCCCTTTCCTTCTCCAATTTGCTGGGTAAGATTTTAGCTCAAATTTCCTCCCATTCCTCTCCTCTATCCTTCTAAATGAAACTCTCCCAAACAAAGGCAAACCCAAATTATTCTCTACCCTCCATCCAAACAGGCCATTAGTCTTCCCTCGAAGTAAGCAGCGACAAATTCAAAATAAGATAAAATAAAATCTAGTCTCATTATGCAATTGTTTTCATAACGACGTTACTAAGTAATTCACAGAAAAAATGTGTAATCCGAGTGGTACATATTCACCAAAAATTTGCGAACAAACATGTAGAGGCATCACCCTGACCGTGTCAACCCAACCAAGATGCACAGCTCCGGTAACATGGCTGTATTAGCATTACAATATCAAGTTGCATGACAATGAGAAGAATCAAATGTACATTAAGAATCCAATTTATTCCTCCTTTCGTGGTGGATGAAATGTCCGAACCGCCTACAATTGTGGAACACAGAAACCTCCATAGCATCGGAAGCTCCAGGCTCTTGAACTGTCAACCAAGGGTACCATGGTTTTCGATATCACAAAGCGTATGTTCCATACGCGGCGCCCAAAGCCAGCCAGAATAACTGAACAGAGAAAGCAAACAAAAAATATAAACATAACAATAGACATTTGAAATGTAAACAAAACCAAATCATAAGAAAAATAACAAGCGATTAAACCTGGCATGCACAACAGATCTGAAAATGGCACCAAAAAAAAAAAAAAACTCCAACGCCGCCTGAAACAAAAAGTTGACAAGGCCAGGAAGTCATCACAATGCATCAAAAGAATGAATGCATCCGTCAATCACTAATAGGCTTTTAAATTTCTGAAAGAAGGTTGACCTTATTACATGACAGCAGCACAGCAAGTTGTTAAAATGATGACAGCAAGCTAATATACACAAAGTAAAGCAATTACACACAGAAAAAAGACGGATAAAAAGGCGATAGAGGAAAAATGGCAGAAGAGTTTCAGTATATACACTCATGCTGGATTTAGAGGAATCACAGTATCCGGACAGTCCATCCTCCTTCCTGCAAGAGAATAGTATGCGAGTATCTGAGCTGGATGGTCAACTTCATCTTCAACTAGCTCACTGCCATCCTCGATACGACCATTCACTCGTCTTGGAGGAATGAACTCTATGTTCCAGAAGGGACGGACCATTGCCAGAAGATCATTACCATTTGGGGAGGCATTGTAGCCCTGAACCCATAAATATCTCAAAGAGCCTAACTGCAGAGCAGCAAGGGCCAAAGCACGCTCACTGAAGCAGCAGCCTCTAAGCTCCAGCTTCTGCAGTTTTGGACAGCCTCTTGAGAACTGTAGAAGCCCAAAATCAGACTCCCCGACATAACCTAACAACATCCATCTAACATTGCTGCTGTATTGACCAATATAACCAAGACCCACGTCTGTGAGGCCACCAGGTCTCAGATAAAGAGCAAACCTCCTGAGCTTTGTGCAACCTTGTAAAAGAGCACGAACCCCATTGTCAAGAGGCAGTTCTGTTATCCTTTCTTCTCTATCAAGTAACACGAGCCTAAAGTCGCACATGTTTTTGCTGTAAGTGCCAATTGCTTCCAAAGCAGAATTCATGATATCAGAAGCATATACAGCCAGGTACTCTAGGTCCGGGCAGCCTTGGGCAACTGCAGAGAGCCCTCTATGCGAAACTGTTCCCTGTACGTCCTCCAGGCCTTGTTCGTCTTCCCCCCGTTCAATTCTCAGCCTTTTAAGTCTCCTACATGTCTGAGCAACAACTTCTAATCCTCGGTCTCCAATCACATTCCTCACCTATAACACAAATTTAAACAAATCAGCAATCATGAGAAGGTCCAGGTTTTCCAGTTAAGCCAGAATAATAAAGTCAACTAGCAGTATAACTGAATTTACGAGGTACCTCCAAAATCTCTAAATTGGGACATCGTTGAATCAGCTCACAGTGATCCTCGGTACTGAGAAATGTATATTGCAGGTCAAGTTTCTTCAGTGAGGCAGCAAATGGAAATATGATTTGCATCTCATTTGTTCCCATATAGCTGAGACCCAAGCGGCAAAGTTTAGGAGGAAATCGGACCCTCTCATACCTGTTGATTTCTCCTACTTGATCATCAAAAGAGCCCCCACCAAACTCCTCAAGTGCTGTTGCAGCACGGAAGAACCCGACCAGATGGGTGATATCACATTCGGAAATTTTTAAGGAAATCAACAATCTGCATTTCCTGGCAATTAACTCGAGGTCCTGCCATGAGACGCTCAGATCTGTCATGTAAAAGTTTAAAGTTTCAAGAACAGAATTATTATTGGCTAGGTCATGGAGCCATTGGCTTTCCTCCTCGGTTATGGCGCTTTCTTCCAAGAATAAGGTTCTAAGGCACCTGCGAAAAGTACATGGACAGATAGGTGAACTTCAGCAACAAATAGTTCTCTGAACCAATAACAAAAGTTTTCTTTAGAAGGAAAATATGCCATCAAAAGGGCAGCATGTGAACACCCGTTTGTTCGGTTTAACTGTCAATAAGACTTCATTACAACCCATCACAACATTAACAAAATACCAAAAAAATAACTGATGAATAAGTCCCTTCAAACCTTTTTTCTACCAAAAGTAAAATTAGTTTTGAGGACACCATACAGTAAGAATTTCTACAAATTATTTTTGCTATCGCAAACTAAGAACCCAAGTCAACCAGTTCCAATCAATCTAGTCCCTGCGTGGAGGGTATGCGTTAAGTATTCCCTTCATTCCATTACAGAGCTAACAAAACTCTCAAGTGACATTCAGTGAAAAGGGATGACAGACGTAGATCAAAGTTATTTGGGTAAATCTCACAGGAGTTAGAAACAGGACCAGAAAAGTTCCAGAAAACCTCAAATTGATATGGTTCTATTTTCGTTATATTTAGCAAAAAAGAGACCCGAGCAATTGAGTCAAAATTATTTTTTCAAACTCGTGTTATGATTAGCCCTTCTTAATCAATTAAGAATTGGGATCTAGTTGTGTTCTGAAAGGTCTCAGATTCAAGACTTGACTATTGGCTTCATTTTAAAAATCAATTAAGGATTTTTAACTAATTAATTTATCCTAATTTGGGTAATTTCTTTTAAGAAGGATTAATTATAACTGAACTGTAATCTGATGGCATTCCTTTTGAAGAAGAAGCTACAGGGCAGTGAAGTCGCACAATATGAGCGGAAAAGCCTTCTAAAGATCTTCTAAATTCATCAAAGTTTTCACAAAAAATGGTAGCTCAATTTTCATTTTTGCAATAAGATATGTTGATGTAATGATCAGAGTGGTAAAAACAGTTTTTAAAAAGTAATCCCAATACTTCAAAAACGAGAAATCAAATAAGTTTCTCTTTTTCTTCCCCCTTCCGTTTTTCTCTTCTTTACCTGTGTCAGGCTCTCTCATGTCCTGATGGATATCCAGATGAGGAACTTCCTATGTTGGCTATCTTTTTCTTTCTCAACCGACTCTTGTTCCTTTTTAGTCTTCTTCACGCCTATCCTGAAACTTCTGTTTAACATTTTATCACAAGCCTCTTCACACCTCGCATTTTTCTTAGCAAATAAAGGCAAAGGAGGGGGGAAATGGTATAGGGGATATTCAACAGATATTTAAACACCAAACATATTCATGCTCATAATATAATCTACACAATGAGAGAAATTACTAGAATGAGCAATTAGACAATGTTGCACGCACACATGTACTAGGTATGTACACAACATGTCAATATGTAGGAAATTATTAAAAAATATGCCTGATATATGACCTCACACTAAAGATGTCTGTGCTAACTGAATATGATGAACACAAAAGGCATCTAACTGAATAAGTCAGTGTAATGAATAGACAGTAGAATGCTAAACAATCTCTCAAGGAAATGGAACAGAAGCTAGTTGAGGTTTCAAAGTTTTCCAAGCAATGCAATTTATCCTCATAAATTAATTTAGGCATTTTAAAGAAAGGTTGTCACTGCAAAAAGGAGTTCTCAATCAACAGTTACGATGAACAGGAGTGAAGAAGTCAGCAAACCCTCAACTTCATCCCGCGTGAACATGCGCCTAGAAGGGGAGAAAAAAATGTACATGCCGCGCAACATACCGCCGGTTTCACACACAGGCGGCGAGGCGAATTGAGTGAGATATCAAGTAATGTTGAGCATGAATATAACCAATTCAGAACAATTCTGAGAAAGGAGAAGCCTCAGTGTAAAGTAAAACATAATAGTCAATCAAGAAAAGAGAAGAAAAGAGAAATGAAGAACTGGAGTCGAAATTCCAGAACAAAGCAACAGAGTCCAATACCTGCAGGAACGGGCAACGAGGACGAGGCCGTGGGTGGAGAAACCCGTGCACTTGTCGAGCTTCAGCGAATGAAGCATGTGGCCCCGGCCTCGAACGAGAACACCGATATCCTCATCCTTGACGACCATCCTCCGAAAATGGATGGCCTTGAGGCACAAGAAGGAGTCAGCGATCTCCGTGGCCCACGGCGCGGCGTAGCCCCCCCAGTCCTCGGGAATGATGTTGTTGAACATGGAAGCCCTAGGCTTGCCCTTGAGCTTGAGCGACTCCAGGCCAGGGAATCGCTGGCGGAGGCGATCGGGGCTGGCCGAGTAGCAGAGGGCGATGGTGATGTGCTTGCGGGTGATGGCGTCGATCTGGTACCACTTCTTGCAGACGAGGGAGATGGCGTCGCGGTCCCAGGGGTCGTCGATGTAGTTCATCACAAACTCCAGGGCCACGTCCGAGATTCCGCCGGCGAAGCTCGTCGATCTGGTGAGGCTGCGGGGGTCCATGGCGGCGGCAGATCTGATGACAAGAGAATAGAAATAAAGAAAGAAAGAAAGAAAGAAACCCTAGCTTAGTAGGGTTTTGAGAGGAGAGAATCCCGTAGATCTGGGGAGATCTCGAGGGGGAACCAGGCTATTGACAGGGGGCTGATCTTCTGAGGAAACATCATCAGCCTTCAATTTCGCTGGGGAGTGTTTAGTCAGAATCCAGCAGCTGCTGCTCTGAGACCTCAGAAAGAGAGAGAGAGAGAGAGAGAGAGATGGGAAAGTAGCGGAAAGAAATGAGGTAATAATTAAATGGAATAAAGGTGATAATAATAATAATAATAATAAGGTCGTTATCTCCGGATATTAATTTCTTTATTCGTTTTGTAATAGGTGCCCTCTGGTGCTGTTGTCGTCCGCCATCGATTGGGTTTATCATTTAACCGACGAGAAACTATTAGCTGAAAAAATAAATGAAAAAGAATTACTAAATAAAGAAATATTATTTTTGTACGCAAATATTATCTGCTTGTTTTTAGATTCCACAGTCTTCCCTCTCCCCTTTATGGAGGTTGTTTGGCAGTGGAACCAAGTATTGATTTTGTCTAGGGGTGGCAAATGGGTCGACCCGACTTGACGGTGGCAAATGGGTCGACCCGATTTGACCTAACCCATATAAAATTTGACCCGACTCATATAATATTGATCCGATCCGACCCATCAAATAATCGGGTCACCCGTTTATTAAACGGATTACCCACCGACTCAAGTGATCCATTTAATTGTTTTATAATTTCATGTACTTAACATAGAATCCACAGGCAAAGTTTTTATGATTCTATTTATCATTCATACGTTTTGTTACTGTTTAGAAGTTTAGATATTTTGAGGGTGTTTTTTGTAAAATTTAATTTATAAGGGTGTTCTTTGTACAATTTAAAAGTTTAGGGTGTTTTCTGCAAATTTCATTTTCTCACTGGACTTTTTCTAAATTATAAACTTCATACCCTTTGTACGTTTTGACTTTTCAGTTTTTTTTTAATTTTAAAAATTAGGGTGTTTTTTGTAATTTTTGAAGCTTTTAGGGTATTTTTTGCAAATGCCAAAATTCTCATGTTGCTTTTTATAGGCTATAGATTTTATACTATTTGTAAGTTTTCATACTTTTTGCGTGTATTTCTGTAATATTTGACTTTCTAGAGTGTATTTTGCCATTTTAAAACATTCAAGTTGTTTGATGCAAATTTTAAAAATTTCATGTTGCTGTTTGTAAGTTATAGGTTTTATACTATTTACAAGTTTTGATATTTATGTGCTGTGATTCTGTAAAATTTGACTTTTTAGGCCGTATTTTGTAATTTTGAAACTTTTATGGTGTTTTGTGCAAATTTCAAAAATTTCACACCTATGTTTATAACTTATAGAGTTTATACTATTTGTAAATTTTATTGTTTCTGGTGCATGTTTTTATAATAATTTGACTTTTTGAGGGTGTATTTTGAAATGATCTAAACTTGAAGTGTGTTTTTTGTAAATTTCAAAAATTTCATGGTGCTACTTATAACTTATAGATTTTGTACTTTTTGTAAATTCTGATATTTTTAGGGCATGTTTCTGTAAAAGTTTGACTTTTGAGCATGTATTTTGCAATATTTCAAGCATTTAGGGTGTTTCTTGTAAAACACAGAGCTTTCAGTGGGGTTTTAAATTTTCACTGTTCATAAGTTTCAATATTTCAGTTTTTTAAAGTTTTGACTTATTTTGGGTGTTTTTACAATTTTTGAAACTATTAGGGTGTTTCTTGCAAATTTCAAGAATTTCATGGTGTTATTTATAAGTGTAGTTATTTATAAATTTTGATTTTTCAGGGGTGTGTTTTGTAAAATTTGACTTATTTAGGGTTTTTATTGCAACTTTTTTTATGGTGTTATGTTTAAGTTTTAGATGTTTTGCTGTTTGTGTCTTGATATTTCTGGGCTGTGTTTTCATAAATTAGACTGTTTGAGGGTGTATTTTGCAATTTTAAAACTTTTAGGATATTTTTCAAACCTCTAAGGGTGTTTTCTGCAAATTGTAAAATTTTCGTAGTGTTATATGTAATTTATGAGTTTTGTAGTTTTCATAAGTATTGATATTTTATGGGTGTGTTATTACAAATTTTGAATGTTTAAGGGTTGAATGATAATTAGGTTAAAGTTAAACGGGTCGGCGGATTGACCCGTTACCACCCGATTAATAAATAGATTTTTTGGGTCGACCCGTTTATAACTCGACCCATATAAAGTGACCCATACGGGCCATACCTATTTATAATAGGCCGGGTCGGGTCGGGTCAATGGGTCGAATTATAAATTGTCATCTCTAATTTTGTCCCATATGACCCGTGATACACGAAAGAGTCCTCGTAAAATAAATAAAGTTGAGAAGTTCACATCGCTGTGTGTATATATATATATATATACATAAAGACAATGATAAGGTGAGAAGCATCATACAATAGATCGTCCCTACAGTAGTCGCACTAATTTTAATATTTAACATGCGGCTAGATTCTGAATATTATAAAATTAATGTTCTGTAAACCTTTTTCTGCCGATGGTTGGTAATGAATTGAGACGGGAGGGTTGAGAGAAGCAGCCCCACTTCGCTCAATTATGATGTAGAGATTGCGTACATATGAACTTAAAATTAGATCCAGTTGCGTACATGTGAAGAAGACAGCGGTTGCTATAACTACTGAGACGATGAACTTAAAATTAGATCCAGTTGCGTCGAGGACGTGACGAAAGTCACGAATCGCTTTTCCCTGTGTGTGATGTGACAATTCTGCTGATTCTTTCATATATACATCCCTCGAGCTTTGACTTGTGATGCGCACGTACCTATTTTGTCTTGGGGGACAAAAAAAGAAGAAAAAAGAAAAAATTCAAGCGCTCGGCACCCAAATTGAAATTGAGTAGGATCAAACGGCGAGCCACCCTCTCAGATGGCCCACATTTCTGCGTAGAAATGAGCAGGCACATTATATGCATCTAAGATGGCCACATTTCACATAGCAAATGAGCGGGCATCGTGACGGCCCGCATTCTAAATACTTATGGGACGATATCATAGTTTTAAATAGCATTCACTGTATCTTTTTCATTTTTTGCCACTCTTATCTCACTGTGCACATTTTGATATATTATTTTCGATGTGCAAGTGAACTCTGAACCAAAGCACCTCATAAATTTCATCAAAAACATGCTGCACTTGAGCATGCCGTATATGGAGACGCTAGGGGGGATATTTTGAAGATTTCAACTAGCATTCTGGTAAGTTTTATTTTTTGTGCTCTTGACCATATACAAGGAGTTCATCTGCCCGTGTATGATTAAGGGCTTGTATATGAGATGGGCGGAGATGATTTTTGTTATAACAATAATTCACTAAGTGTTAATCTCCCTAAGGAAGCCGACACGCATCCTACCCCCACGCCTAATCAGATGTGTCCAAAGCCGAGACTACTCAAGCTGCTCCCACAGCCAACTTGCAATTGATAGGCCGACAACTTGCATGGTCAACTAGAAAGGCGGTACGTATTAGCCAACTCCCCGGATCAACTCCACAAGCACCCGCACTTGGGCCACTGGTCCCGTCAACAACTTGCGTTGGTGACTAGAAGGCGGTGATTGCCGGCCCTCACTCAGATGACTGAAGAGGTGGTAGTTACCTCGAACCCCTCGTTGTCAGCCGACTACCCTCGCATTAACTGCTCTAACAAAATCATCATTGTTCTAGCCCCATAGTCTTTATGACTCATCGGATCCAGTCAGCTCTGAGCAGTTGCTGTCATCCCCGCATTAAATACCTAGCTAACTCACTCCTTCCAGCAGCCGCCACCTGTGTATTAGGTGATGACTACGCCGTCAACTGGACTCGGCCAAAGTTACCTATCTGCCCCTCTAATCCACTATAAAAGGAGGACGTACTGCCTAAGGCAAGGGGATCAAATGTTTTTTCATGCAACTCTAAACCACTCACTTTATATTGTGCCTCTCAAGATCAACTACTGACTTAATTGTCAGAGGAACAACCGGAGAACCAAACTTCGTCCTCTCACGAGTTCTTCATGTGTAGGGAAGAACGGCGAGCCCCAGAACCCGATATCTGAAAGAGCTTGAGGATCAAACTATTCTCATAATCCTCACATAAATCCCTGTTTGATAACTGTCATCAACAATTTTATTTCTTGTTCTCAGACACATCTTGCTAATTCCATATCACATACACTACCAAAACTATTACATTCAATGCTCTAAAAATAGGGTAATTATTATGAAACCCCTTAAAGTTTAACAGTTTATCGTGAAACTGCCTAACGTTTTTCATTATAAAACACATTGATGTAAAAGAAAAACTGTTAAAACTCACTTATATACAAAAACTATCATTTCCTTCCTCTACATGCTTACTCTTTCTCCCAAAGACAAGACATTGATTAGAAACTAAAAGTTACACCAAACAGAGGCTAAAATCAAAGAGATGAAGAGATTAGTGCTCATAGTCAATGTGAAGAGGGGAGATATGTTCTCCAATAGTTTGAGGAAGAAGATAAACTTTATTGAGTGGTGTTTTAGAGAAAATGGTAGAAAAATAAATGAGTTTTAATAGTTTTTGTAACACAAGGAGATATTGTAAATGAAAAGTTAATGTTAGTAACTTTCATAATAAACTGTCCGAAGGAGGTTTCATAATAATTACTCCTGAATATATATATATAAATATTTAAATATTTTAACGCATAATGTGCTGGTCGGCTAAGAAGGATAATATTAACTAATTGCATCCCACAATCACGACAAGCATGTTTTGGATTAATTGTCCAACTCCACTTCGGAGTAGGGACATAATCAACTCAATATGGTTAAGATTTTAGACTTAGGTAGAGATTTTTTTAAAAAAAAGCTCTCTAAATGCAATAAAATAACAATTAATTAAAAAAAAAAACAGCAGGAATTGGTTGCTGGAAATTTGTAATCCGTCAATGGACCATCCTCCGCGGAAGAGAATGCATGATAAGGGAAAGACTCACTTTCAAGAGGGGCCAAATCTGTCTAAATATCTACCATCAAATTAAAGCCCAAAATAATTGCCATTTCGTTGTCACGGCCCAAACTAAATGAAGTCGTTTGACAAAAATATCTCAGGAGCTTGTATGAATGGGATTGATGTAACTGAGCCCACTACAATGTATAGTCGCTTTCTCTTGTCCATTTCTTTTTTCCATCCAAAAGCGAAGTTGATAAATCAGACGCATTCCATTCCGAAGATTCAACTGTATGGAGAACATGGATGTGATCAGAGCCCTCTAAGGGGTGTTTGGTTCATAAATTTTAGAAAAATTTTAAGAGAAATGACAAATTCGTAAATAAAAATTTTTCTATAATTGATTTTTCATGTGTTTGGTTCACTCGACATTTATGGAAAACATTTTTAAAAAAATACAAAATAATAGGAAAACAACTTCCTACCATTTTGAGAGGAAAGTTTAGGTGGAAAATATTTCCTATAAAAATGGGTTGAAAACATTTCCTATAATTTTATTTTCTTGAACCAAACACCCCCTAGCGCTGAATGGGTGTGAGACATGAATTATTAGGGTGTGGTTGTATCAGCACATTCTTATGTAAAATCCTGCAAATGTCTGGTCTGAGCAGCAAAGTCGGTGCTTATGCCGCTGAAGAAGGAAAGAGAGAATCCGAAACGAGAGCTTCTTTTCTCTCTCTCGTCGTCTAGCGCGGCTACTTGATTTTTATTCTACTAACTGTTTGTGTTGTATTTTTTTTATTTCATTATTATCTAATTAACGTTTTAGTCTGTACTAAGCATGACCTTACCTCGCTGTTTCAATCTTCAGATAAAAAACTATTAAAATTGTATTTTTCTCTATCGATATCTATCTTATAGTCATTTAGCCCATTTGATGCACAGACGTACCTTCCATTCTCCACTCCTCAATTTTAAAAATAATATTAAAAACAAATTTACTTTTTGCAATACATCTCTTTTATTTGTATGATTATCATATTGATATCATTATAAAGACAAAGCAGACAATTATTGAGAATTTTGTTAACTAACCGTAATACAAGTCTCCACACATTGAAAATTATAATTTTAAAATTACTTGAATTATTCATAAATTTCGTTATAAGTTATAATATATATTATTGATATTGCTTTAAAGGGTTATTTGCATATGTGCCCCTAAAACCAAGGGCATTTGCAAAAATACCCTTTAAATCTTAATATTTGTAAAACTACTCCTCAAATCATCAAATATGTGAAAAAATGTATCCCTAAAATCAACAAATCATTATGTTGGTGCCAAAATTTTGACTATTTTGTCGATAGTTTTTACATTACGTTTAGAAATTAGTTTATCAAAATTGATGATTAATTGTTTTGAGGGTATTTTTTTTTTCTCTAAAATTCTTGAATTGAGGGGTAGTTTGTTCACCTGTCCAATGTAATTTTCTAGTTAGTATCTAAATGGAGCTCTAGCTAATGTCTGCATTGGCCGCAACGATTATAAAACAGCCTTTAATCGTAGATTCAGAAGAAATGAGCACTATCTTATTTATTCTGAAAAACTTACATTTCATCTATTAAAAAAAACCTAAAAGATTTCACAAGAAAGGAAACCAGATTGCCCTTTTAATAATGGAAATTTGCTAAGAACTCATGCATTCCCATGACTCTATACTCACTAAAGTTTTATAAGAAGGGAGACTCGGCGCCCGAAATTGGTAACGGGGAGTCCTCTGTCTTATTTTTAAAAATTTTTTATTTACTAAAATGGTCTAATCAAACGTCTCGGTCTTCAGAAGAACAAAACTTTATTCTTAACTCAATTTTGATTTAAGACAAAATTTTAAAATCGACCTATTTAAATATTTATTTAGAATTTTTGACATCTTCCTAACTTAATTAGCAATTTCGACTAGTTTCATGAAACTATGTCGAAATTGCTAATTAAAACTTCACAGGATTGTTAATACCGTGAAGTTTTTTATGTTTAAACTTCACGGGATTACTAATCAAGTAAAGTTTTATTCACCAATGTCAACCTAATTTTTTAAAACTAGATCGAAAATGCTAATTACGTTAGAATTGAATCGAAACTTGTAAATAAATATTTAAAAAGGTCTATTTTCAAAATATAGCCTTTCATTTATATTCGTAGAAGATTTCCAAGAGACTCAATTTCCAGGAGATGCTTACTTTAAGCGTAGAAGATTTCCTGGCCTGATCGACATGAATGCTCACTTCTAATCAATGAAACGAGATGATCTTAAAATAAGATCATAAAACCCTTGAATTCTCGCAAAGGAAAGAGTGGCACAACAATGAAATGTTTCAATCTTGGGAAAAGTTCCAATTTCCTGTTGTTAAAATTGCCTAGCTAGGTTTGTGCCTGTGGCCTGTGTACGTGCGTAGACACCAGCCGGAGTCGCACCATTGTTGTCTCCTGCATATTTTGATCGTGTGTTCAAATGTGACGAGCAATGTATTGTATGTGAAGTCGATTGCCCTCGCGCTTCTGGGGGTAGGGACTGCTTCGTGACATGTGATCGTGCACTCTTAACTCTGAAATCCAATTGCATTTATTGCATGCATGGCCTTGATCTAGCACGTACGAACCGAGATATAGGGAAGGGTCCTAGTAACAGAAATAAGCCGAGAAGTTAATACACACACACAGGGGGTGTTTATTTCATATCCCAAAATTATAGGATATGGATTTCTATATGGGATTTGAAATCCATACGCTTTTTAACATGGGTTGGGATTTCTAAAATCTTGTTTGTTTCATCAATATTTTGAGATTACAAATACTATAATTTGTAATATTTTATTTGGTTCAAACTCAAATTGTAGCATTACAAATTTTAGAATTTGAAATCTATAGTTATAGCAAACAAAGTTTAGGATTACAAAAAGAAGTACCATACCCATTGGTGAGCTTACCTCCCACAAAAGAACAAACACCCTTGTATTGAATTGGGGTAACCATACCTATTCAAATTTAAACCCAACGGCTATAAACGGTCATAAAACGATCATATTTTGCCAATGGCTATAATATCAACGAGTACAATAATATCGAAAAATAGCATTCATAAAGATAATATAGTCATTTGTCCATGAGTACAATAATATCAACGAGTACATAGAGATAGTGGACAATATATCAACGAGTACAATAATGCATGAAAAATATAACTTAAATTACCTCACAATCTCGGTTGTGTCTCCACCATGATACTTATTATAATAATCTCCCTACATTTCATTTGCAATTTGATCCCTCTTTGCTCTCCATTCATTTCTTGAATCTCTTTCCTCTCTTTGCGTCATAGTTTGAGTAAAGTCGACAACACCCTCTTCACTCTCATTAGCTATTTCATTGTCATCTTCTTCAATGAAATTGTCCTCATTCAACAACTCATCTCCCGAATCTTCTATGGCGATATAGTTATGAAGTATAGCATAAGCAACAACTATATCAACTTGAGTTGGGAAAGGATAATGTGGCTTCGCAGATAGGATTTTGAAATGATTTTTCAATACCCCAAAAGTTGATTCAATTTTAGACCTTAGAGATAAGTGTCTTAAATTGAACAACTCTTATCTATTATTGATTGGCCTACCCTTGTGCTCATTTAATTGATAACACGCTCCTCGATATGGGGAGATAAAGCCAGGCATAGTAGTGTAGCCGGCATCACACAAATAATATTTCCCTACACACAATTACCAAAAATAAATTTAATACATTTTTTAATTTTAATTAAACAGACATACTTTATTTGATTGATTTATTACTATTGTAGACTCTCAATCTGCGAGGTTGTGGTCTAGATAGCGCGTCTTGTAAAACTCTATATTGGATTAACCACATATATCTCTATATTGGATGGACTGAAATCTTTCCATAATCTTTGCACATGAATTGTTATGCAAAATATACCAAATCAAAATTATTTGCCACTAAGTGTGATCAAGTAAATTCAAGAGCAAAAAAAACTATGGGTCCATACTGTGAAACAAAGAGCGCATTTGAATTTTATTCTCTGTAGCCAACAATCCTAAACTTTCAAAATTAATATTCACAAAAAGAAAATACATTATGATGCTATTTGTTGAATGGTTTAATGGTACTTTAATTGAAACTCGGAAGCTAGTATAATTGCTAAGCGAGTTATATGCATTGTCAATTGTATTCACCATCATCTAATCATTAAAATTCACTGAAAAATTAATTGCCCAACATCACTTATACATGCGTTCAATTGCATGTCAAACTCAGGAATGTCAAGTGCTAGTAATCAAATATAAGGTTAATAAATAACCACAATCTTTAACCTTAATTATACACTATAACATCTCAATTTGATCACTAAAATGGAAATTGAAAAGAGAAAAAAGAAATCTAACCAAATTAAAACATATGAATTAAGTTGCATGAAGTCATAGTGCTAATAATAATCTGTTTTTCAAAGGAAAACCCAAATAACATAATTATTTCGAATCTCAAAATTGAAATAAACAATTAACAAAAGGAAGGGGTTAGAGATTAGTACCAGGAAAGAGATGACAGAAGCGTAGGCAAGAGTCTTGAAGCGGCCCCAATAAGCGTCTGAAATAAACGAGATTTACCAAAATATCAAGAGTCATCAGCACTCGATATTACCTCAAACAACAAGAAAAAAAACTCCTCAAAATCCAAATCAATTTCACTCGTAAATAAGTTCACAAAAACCCCCAAATCAATTTCACCCAAACCCAAATTGAATCCTTCAGAACCCTAATTAGAAAGAAAGAGAACGAGATTTACCTTTGAGGTCAGAGAGAATCGGATGGAACACTAAACCAGCAAGATCACCAAAACAACTGAAACCCCCAAATCAATTTCACCCAAAATGATATCTTCCACCTTCAAAACATCTTCCAAACTGAAGTTATAGTAAAAACCCTAGCCATTCCCCATCTTAGGGCTGAGATTTAACCGAAAATTTGTGGAGTTGGGAAGAGGTGAGCTAGGATTTTGGCGCAGGAAATGGAGGCAGCGGGTGAAAGAGGAGGGAGAGAAAATGCTGGCGGTGAGAATATCTCAGAAGCGGACTGTTTGGGAGTGGGTTAAGGGATCACGAGATTATAAAAAGCTAAGTTGGCATTTTTTGTCAGATATCCACTCCACATCCTACCCTTTTATTAGGATTTCACAAATTCTAAAAAACAATAGTTTTTTATAATTTAGGGATTCAATATGTCAAAATCTATTTTGAAACAAACAATGTCTATGAATTTCTAAAACTCTAAAACCCCCATTTTTTCATCCTAGAATTTGTAAATTTTGAAACAAACACCCCCTTATTCTCTTACCATCATACTTCTTTTCTACTTGATGTGACCCGTACATTATTAAATATGTTTGCATTCCTGAAACAGCTAAGGCTTAATATTTTCGTGTCAATTTGGGTTCAAGTAAATTAGTACATCTCCTCTCCGATATAAAGCTTTTGCAATCCAACAAAATACATATATTCATAATTCTTTTTACTGTTTACATAAGATACTTTGGTAGGCACATGTCACGTTAGTGAGTACCTTATCCACGTTAGGTGTTTTGTTTGTTATGAAACATGATCCTATCAATAAGGATTGGCTGGGAATGATGTGACCCGGGACCATTGTTGGGTTAGTAAAAGGGTATTGTCATAGAAACCACCTTTAAAATAGGTGGATTGTACCAAAACCACTTCAAAGTTTAATTTACGTTGAAACCACATTTAAAGGAGGTCGCGCTTGTAATCAACCATCTTGACCTATTTTCTAATAAAATATTAACTTAAATTCTCAAATACCCTTAAAAACACACATGTCAAGCACGAGGTTTGGTCAAGAAGGCATGTCATGTGCTTGGTAAGTGAGTTTTTAATGATATTATGGGAATTTTAGTCAAAATTTAATCTGAAAACTTGTCAAGGTGGTTGATTGCAACCGAACCCCCCTTCAAAGATGGTTTCTATACAAATTGAACTTTAAATGTGGTTTTCGTATAATCACCCTAATTTAAAGGTGGTTTATGTGAAAATTCATCCTTTTGTCTAGCTGTAAATTATAGACTTATAATGAGTCTAAATTACCAGATTAGTATTTTAACTTGACCTTATTTTTCAATAGGGCATTTATTTCTGCTCCGGCATCAATAAGGTATTTTAACTTGCTCCCTGATGACAGTAAGATCTTTTTTTTCCACTGACAGCAAGATTTCCAGCAAACAATATCTTTTTTATTTTGGAAAATTTCTTCCATCCCCCTAATCTATCAAAACTTATTAAATTTACACACTCCTTCTCCTTCAACCTCCCCCAATTCAAATTTCTTCCACTCTTTTACCCAATAAAATCACCCTTTACTTTTTCTTTCTCTCTCTTGCCAATGGAGCTTTCTCTTTCTCCTTCATACTCTGCTAACTCAAATCTAAACCTAAATTGAAATTGGTATCAACTTGGATGAACGTGCTGGGTTGAATTAGGATTTAGATTTGAATTGAGAGAGGTTGAAGGAGAAAGAGGACACCTAAGCAAAAATAAATACCCTATTGAAAAATAGGGTCAAGTTAGAATTCCATTCTGGTAATTTAGCCCTTATAATAATGAATGTTGAAACACATGATAAAATGATAAATAATAAAGTAACAGAGAAAATGATAAATACTGGTAAGATGATAGATAATGTCATCCTATCATTGCTCTATATTAACTAGAAACGGCGTGCGCAACTATCGATGCGTCGTAAAATCGAGTCATTGTTCATTTTTATGGTTGCATATAAAACATAAATTCTTCATAATTGAGAGTGACATTTATTTATGCAAATTTATCTTTTTCTACATAGATAATGACATTCTATCATTGTGCTAGATTTATTTGGATCTGAGAAGCAAGCCAGGGGGATAGGGTTGCTATCTTTTTTTGCCAAAACATAGAATATGCAGCTGAAAAGATAAAACAAAAATGATCAACGATAATCAAACACAAATAGTAACCAATCAGGAACACACAGGATTTTATAGTAGTTCGAATAACAATCATACGCCTACTCTTCTTTCTCACGAAAGGACTTCTTCACTATGCAAATAGTTCTCCTGAATCACAAACCCGATTCAATAGTTTTACAAGAACGCACCATGTAATCTATCCGAAACTAGTCGTCTAACTTAACTGTCCACAATGAGTAACACCGAGTCCTAACTAGTCCTAATCCTCAATTAAAATCAGCTTGAGTATGCTGTAAAAACAAGTTCAAACCAAGACCAACACGAGCAGTTAAAGCTCAGAATATCAGAAAGATCTTACATCCCTTTTGTAAACAAACCATCCTTCAAAGAATATAGAAGCAGCTCGATGAAGAACGGCATAGAGAATCAATCCAAGGGCAACTCTCCTCGCTGCGATCCGAACATGCGCACGACGAGTAAGAGTTTGTCAAGGCTCCAGGGGTCAAATCCTTCAATGAAATCTCTCACAGATCAAAACCCTAAATCTCTCTCTCTCTCTCTCTCTCTCTCTCTCTCTCTCCTTCCCTCCCTCTCCCTTCCTCCCTCCCTCCCTCCCTCTCTCTCTCTCTCTCTCTCTCTCTCTCTCTCTCTTAATGATATAAAATCCCCAATAAGTAAGGCAAGGAATCCTAAACTTGGTAGAGACTGGAAATAAAAGAAATGACGAACGGTTAAGATTAAGTTTGAAAAATCTATAATCAGCGTGTTCACCATGAATGGCGCAAGGCCCCATCGATGGTTGAAAGGCACATCGATGATATGAAAGTGTCTGGAGTAAAAATCATCAATGAGTGTTATTGACCATTGATGACCTCTTCCTACTATTGATGGCGAACGCCTACCATAGATGGTTCAGAGGCTAAAATTTTCTTTTGAGCTAATTTTTGCGTCGTTTCGTCTCGTACACTTCTTATACATGTATTTACTTGTACTAAATCATCTCAAACAAATATTAGAAGCGAATGAGAGTTTATTATTACTCAAACAAGAAATATTGTACGGACTATGTCCTAACAACATTTAGCTAGAAGAACAAAACCACCACCAAAAACAACTCAAACCAAAATCAGTTTTGCACAAACTCATAATCTTTCCACTACCTGTAGCAAGTTCGAGCATCAAACCATAGGCAATTTGACATGCCAAGAAGTAATTTAATTACGAAACATATCATCTATAATACACATAAAAAAAGGGTCTCCAAGAAACATGATCATGTGACGCTAACAGAACACGATCTACTCTAAACGATTTCTCCTCATAAGATACAACATTGCGTTACAACATAAGATAAGAGCACTAGAAAATAAAGGCACCAACTAATAGAGATGTCAATGGTACAGTCAAATTGTCATCCAGTTCTGAACTTATGGGCAATGACTCAACAAACGCCGCAGCAATTGACACTAAAAGGAAGCGTATGCTCATTCCCCAGCTCTCCTCGATGTATCCAAACGTCGAGAAGTAATGCATGTACCTGAAGGAAAATGACATATGATCATATAAGAAGGGGGCGGGGGGGGGGGGGGGGGGGGGGGGGG
>JBAKGM010000365.1:41505993-41535228 GCA_037177215.1 Asparagus racemosus | reverse complement strand
TATAGCCGTTATGATATAGCCGTTAAAATATAGTCGTTACAATTTAGTTGTTGGAATATAGCCGTTATAATATAGCCATTACAATTATTTATTACAAAAGGAGGTAAGTGAAAAATGTTCAAAACTATTAAGGGAGCCTTTTGGAGAGCATTGTTGGAGCACTTGCTTCTTATTTGACTCCATATTTCCTAGGATGGGATATTTGCTCCTCAAATATAGGGAAAAGCTAGGATCATTGTTGGAGATGCTCTTATGGCCTATACATCAAGCCCACCGCCCTCGGGCCCCACAATTCCATACTGGCCCACTCAACATATTATATTTCTGCCTGTAGCGGACTCATATACGCGGGACCCATCCTAACGAGGGTGATGAAGTAGGGTGCATTGACTTTTTCGAAACTATCAATTACAGTTGTGGGTTGTTTTCATGTCCGCCAAAGCGAAGCGCGATGTATTTTAGCGGGAGCGCGAAGAGCTCTTCATCCTCACTGCTCAGAGTTTATTGAGAAAATTAGGGTTTAAAAGAAAACTTTTCTCCGATCTCCTTGATCCGGACCTTTCAGTTCTCACCGATCGCCTCAGATTCAAAAGGCCACGCTCTTCAGCTTCTTTTTCCTCTTTTTTCAAGGGAAAACGATCGAGGTACGGATCAGATCGCAGATTCTTTTGTTTCTAGAGTTTCACTTGGAGAATTTGGGTGTTGATTTGGTTATGTCGGTTAATTTGGTTGATTTCGATTATACTCGATGAAAATAGCTGAATTCGAGCAAGCAGCAGCTAACATCGAGCTTTGATTTTGTAGTTTTAGAGATTTATTGAGCTTGCTTTCTTTCTTGTTTCTTGCAGTTCGAGAAAAAGACAAATCTGAATCTGAAATGATCGTGAATATTGTGTCGAGACTGAGCAATAGATTTGATCTTAATTGTAATTGATTTAAGGTGCCATTATTTTGAGAGAATTTCATGGCAGCAATTAGTGAAAATTTTTAATTTCTTGAGTGAGAGTACTTCAGGCTTAGAATCTGAGTGAAGTGAAAGTGATGGGCTTTATGCTGCTTGGTTCAACACCGCCACTGATCAAACGAAGAGCTGGGCTGCGGTGGACACAGGCGGGGCGAGGTTCGTACCGTGGAGGCTAGGGGTAGATAGAGTAATTTTAAGGGTTCGATTATAAAATTTTCGGGTACAAAGTTTCAGATCGGGTGATGGGAGCTGTTACTACTACTGAGCTGCTGAAGGGTCTTTGCCAAAACACCCAGTGGAATTATGCATTACTTTGGAAACTCAAGGGAATGTAAGTTTTACTTCCTTTCAATTGTGTTTATTTCATAGACTATTAGGGATCTTGCCCAAAACTACTATAAAATTTTATTAGAGAAAAGTACCACAAATCCCGAACTCACAGAAAATGGCAACTTTAAAGCTGCTTTTCTAATAGTAAGTGGTATTTGTATGGTATAATGTATTTTTCTGTATCTTTTGAAGTTTATGGTATATTCCTGCAAAACCCCCAACAACTCATGATAGTTTTGTTAAAGTTACCCTATTTCATTATATACAAGTTACAGATTAACTATTGATCTCTATGCCAACTATTTAGCATGGAGAAACAGACATGGAATTTGTGTATTGTATACCTCTCATATTAGGTTAAAACAGAGAGAGAGAAAAATTTCTCGTATTAGGATGTTTGTTTTCAATTTTCTTTTCTTTCAAGGGCCTGACTGAGTGAAATATTTTTATCCGTTCAAGGAGAAGTCTATCTGCATTTGCTTACAACTTGAAGGCTATTTGGTCTATAATTTTGTGTATTTAATTGGACTCATGGTATTAGATGTATCATGTACTAAAGGGGACTGGCAAAATGGTCACCTACTGGCAAAATGGTCACCTCCTAAGTTAAATATCAGAAACTTACTTTTCAGAACATAATACTTTTTGAAATCAGAAACTTACTTTTCAGATCATAATACTTTTTGAGAAAATAAGGGGCCCTTAGACCATTCTATTGAAGAGAAAATACATAAAAAGATGAAAAAAAGGAGGGAAATACAGAATGATGTGGAGGTGAAGGGAATTATATCATGAGATGAGGAGTATTATAGGAGTACAACTCAGTACCTTGCACTACTGGTATTTGTATTGTTGAGAGACTATCAAATCAACAAGTTGTGTTGAATTATGAATGAACTCTTCCACAGTGGACCTCTTCTGGCTAAATATTCTCTGATTTCTTTTCTTCCATATTAACCATAGAGTTGCCGTAGTAAAACAATCCTATTCCTTTTGTTTTTAGACCTGAATACATATTCCTAAAATAAAAAAATAAAAAAAGAAAACAAACTAAATTCTAAGCTGTGATCATCCCGGTTATTCTTATAATTATTGCCATATCTAAGGTTTTTTCTCAAGTAATTGAGGTTGCGTTTGGAGCTTAATCAAACCTACGTAAGTACCACTAAAAAATTGACCATTTTATGTTGACAATCTGTTGCTATGGGGAATCACTTTCAGCTTTGAGGCAGAGTATAAGCCAAACCACTTAAAGTCAAGTTAACATGATAAGGTTTAGGGCATAATCTGAGCAAAAATACTCAATAAGGTCACAGAAAACAGTAAATGACACTAACTATACTTTATAATATTTTTTGTAGATCACCACGACTGTAGTTTCAGCTTTTAACCCCAGATCTTTTTTTTTTCTTTTTTTCAGGAGATTATTCTGGGAGGATTGTTTTTTCGATGATAAAAATTCAGGTGGATTCCTTAATGAGGAACTCGGATTTATTTCTTTTGGCAGTCAAATAAATACAAGTAGGAACTCTATGAAGTGGCTGATTGAAAAAGCAGTGGTCAGCTTGTCCTGCCTCTCGTATCCACTTGGAGAAGGGTATGCTTTATGGCTCACTATATGTTGAATATTGATCCTTTTTCTTTATGGATTAATTTGTTTGGTAAAATAAAAGATTGTCATATACCTTTTTAGTATGGTAAGAGTTATGTGTCATGATATCTTGGCACATGTAATCACTGTTTCACTTTTGTCCTTGCTTCATGTTGTGCGGTATGTGGATTGTTGCTTGTCTAGATTCATTAATTCAGTGAATCAGTGATAAAAATTGTAAAAAGTCTAATAATATTGATGACCTTTATTCCCCAATCTGAAACATGCACCTTTTAACTAAATTTTCTTCCTTACCTAGTTGTGCAGTGCTTTAATTGTTAATGGTAGTGATTGCTAGAGTTAACCACTCAAGACTAGGCTAGTTTCCCTTGTGACTGAAGGAGAATAGTTCTATGTTCAAATGATGCTCTCCAACCTACTGATCCACTTGTTAGAGTCCATATTGGTGACACTGGTAGATATTCCTTAAAAGAAATAAATATGGGTGGCACCCATGGATGGATACAGCATTCTTGACAGTTTTATTTTTATTTTTATTTTTTTCTTGAGTCAAAATGACAGTTTTAATATGGTTCACATGAACTTTTAATTCTTTACACCGATCTGCATAAATATCACCTCACACCAAACATACATTCACTGGTTTATCCATACAATTTGGGCCAAAAAAAAAGTTATCTTGGTACTACGTTATGTTGAAAACTGCAAAAATTCAGATTGTTGATTAACGATATGATTCATATGGTTTCACAGTTCGTTCTGCATTATTTTTCTGATCTAGCAGGATTACTGGCAAAGTGGCATCACAAAGGAAGCATCATTGGGCTTATTGTGACAAAATTGCCTCCAGAATGCTGGAAGAGGTAAGCTGCTAGTTTGTTAGATTTACTCCAGCGCTAAAGGTTCACAGATTTGATTCCTTTTATCACAACTGAAATTGATGGTTGATGCAATCTGGCTTGCATACAGTTCCCTGAAGAATGGAATCCGCAGTCTATAGTTGGTATCAAGGTAATATGACATCATGCTTAACCAGGATGTTCATTGACCTGTATAGCAACATTATATTGTAGTTTTTTTGAAGCAGTTGTCAGAAGGGTGTTTTGATTTTAGGCCTTCTGCTCTTGCAGACAATTTTGCTTGTGCCTGTTATTCCTCTCGGGGTTGTGCAACTTGGGTCTTTGGATATGGTGCGTCTACATCTTATTAGACTTATTTATTAATTGCGTAGAATCTATTGTATTCATTTCCTCCTGGATTGTAGATTTGTATTCCATTGCTAGGTTTGATTAACTGACCTATTAGATTGATATTTGCTAGTAATTCTTATTACTTAAATTGTATAACTGTTGGTGCTGAAAATTTTACTTCATGAAAATCTATAAATTTTGTTTCATTTACTTGAAGTCATTTACATTGTAAGGGCCAAGCATTGGAGCTTTATCAATATTGCAAGTTACTTAAGATCTAGTATTCTAGTTTGCGACTGTATGAGGACATTTATGTTCACATTTACTATCAGGATTTTCGATCTTAGCGCTGTAGGCATGAAAAGTTTGCTTTACCTTATGTTTAATTTTTTTCTAAAATTTCGTTTAAAGTTTCATATGTAACTTCTGTGCATCAGGTCTTTGAGGATTTAAGAGAGGTAGTTCGCATCAGAGATTATTTTGACATAATCCAGAATACTTCAGAAAGTCACACTTCTTTATCACCAAGTATGGATTGCCTACATTCCTGCATGCCTTTGGTCTTGCCTCCGGTAGGGAATCATTTCACATCTCAAGTCAATTCTGATGATATTCCAAATTGCTTTCTCTTGCAATATTTAATTAAAAAAAAAACGTTTCTGTGCTTACCATCTCATCAGTAAGTAATGTGTACTTACCTTCTACAACAATTTATGATTCAGGACGATTTTCCACTCCCAGTCGATGATCTTGACCAGATTCTTGGGGCGGATATAGGGGCTTATGCGGATGAAAGTAAATGGCAATCTATGTTTAGCAACTTGTTTGAAGATCATACTGAAGAACCACCCACATTTGACCTACCTTTATTTGGAGACTGTATATCTGAAGTTGTGTCATCTTCATCTCTGCAGGATGAGTTACATGTAATTTCTTCCATCAGTCCTACATTAATTTCCAGGGATCCTATTATACCAAATCTCTTTGGAGAAGATCTTGGACACGCAGATCACATTGGTCATAATTTTACAGAGGCATTTGATGCAGCAACGAATTCTATAGTCGACCTCAAACCTCCAAGCTTCCCATATGAGTCTGAGCTGCAAGAAGCACTTGGGCTAAGTTTAGAAGAATTCGATGATTGCCTAGATGGTATTGTGCCGAAAGCTGATGAATGGAGCAACTCAATGGTCTTCTGCCAGAAGGAACTTCCAGAAGTCTGTAATTCCATTTTTGAAGATTCTGATGCGTTATTCCCTAAAGAAAGAGGGACAGAACAATTACTAGATGCTGTAATAGCCAAGTTACTTGACGCCTCAGATGACAATGAATCCTCTGAATCTAAATGTTTAAGTTCGTGCATCAACTCATCAAGTAAGTGTTCAGATTCTTGTTTAACACATTGTAAGATTGAAAATGATGCCCTCAATCTTGGGGACTTGGTTTCAGTTAGCTATAAAAGGTCCCCGATTGCCTCTGAAAATGAAGGCTTCCCAAATCCTCCCACCAGATCTACTATTAAGAGAAGTGTTGATGTGCAATTAAGTAAAGAAGAACAAGGGACAACATTTAAACGGTATAAAAAAGGCTCAAAGCCAACAAATATTAGTATAAAAAGAGGCAATGCCAGGGATATGCACAAGTCAAAGCCTCGAGACAGACAGTTAATACAGGAGCGCATCAAGCAGTTACGAGAACTCATTCCTGATGGTTCTAAGGTATATATACCTGTTTCTGGATTGTTTGTCTCTTTCATGGAATTGTTTAGACTATCAAGGTTTCATTACAATAGTTGATGTGATTCTTTTCTATTATTCAGTGCAGCATTGACGCATTGTTGAACAGAGCTATCAAACATATGTTGTTCCTGGAAAGTATTCCACGTCAGGCGGAAATGTTGAGACATTCTGCAGAAAGCAAGGTAAATATAAACTCATAGAAAACTTTTGGCATTGATAACCTTTCGAGATACTATTTAGTTAATTTAGAATCATCTATCATCTATTGTTCACCACTTTGGAAATATCGATTGAGTTACTCAACTGTTTTAAATATCCATCTCTTCCACCATGTTCATGTACTAGCTCGACTGTTTTGAATATCCATCTAATGAAATATGCATCTTTTCCACCATTTCCGATACCTGCTCAAAGCTTCAAATCTCATAATCAAATTTCCATGACAATATAAAGTCGTTGAAGTGAGGAAAACTACTTGCCAATTCCTGAGTTAGTAGGAACTTTGTTGGTCCAACCATTTATCAGGATAAATATTTTTAGTAATAACTCTTGACCCGACCAGTGGTTTTTATTGTGCAAATTGGATAGAAACTTCAAGCTCCTCACAGTATACTTACCGCTCAACATCCAGTCCATGATTAGACGATATACTTTTCAGGTTCCAAGTTTTCAAAAATCCATTGCTTGAATTTTTAGGCAGATACAAGGGAATTTCATACCTTGATGCATTTTCTCATTAATAAATATCAAGAATCAACGTGTTCAAAGAATAAATCGTCTTTTCAGATTGGAGGTGCATATCGCAACTCATTTGGGTATCCAACTTGCAGAAGAGGAGCAAGTTGGGCATATGAAATGGGAAATAACTCAAATCAATGCCCTTTGATTGTTGAAGAACTTGACCAGCCAGGGCAATTGCTTGTTGAGGTATGAATACTAGTATTTGATTCTTGCTGTGTGCATTATAAAACATGAATAAACATTTCTACTCTTCTGTTGCTGTAGATGCAATGCGAAGATTATGAGCTATTTTTAGACATAGCTCAGGTTGTCAGACGCCTGAAACTGAGCATTCTAAAAGGCATCATACAAATGAAATCAGATAAACCACGGGCACATTTCATTCTCGAGGTAAGCTGGTACAAACATAAATAGGAAAAGAAACACATTAATTTTATGGTAAATTACACTAAACCCCCATGAACTTTCAACAACTTGCAGTAAACCCCCAATAGCTTCTAAAATCGCACCCAATAACTATTGGAATTGCAGAAAACCCCAATAGTTTCCGTGTTTTGGAGATAACCTCCATGGTCGCGTCAGTCCACATTTAGGATCTAAAAGTGTCGCTAACGCAAAATGCGGACTGACGACATCATGGTGGTTATATGCAAAACCCAAAAACTTATCGGGGGTTCTGCAATTCCATTAGCTATTGGGTGTTTCGTGCGATTTTAGAAGTTATTGATGGTTTATTGCAAAACGCTGAAAGTTGTTGGGGGGGTTTAGTGTAATTTTTCCGTTAAATTTACTCATAGTCAATGACCTGAGATATAATTATCTTGAACAGACGCCCAAGGGATTCAACCGGATGGAGATACTTTGGCCATTAGTGCGGTTGCTTCAGCGCAACAATGTACCCATATCACAGCTGTTGTAAACAAAACTAATCTGTAAAAGCTCTAAAGCTGCCCGCTTATCGTATTGCTCTATTTGCTGGGGTCTTTGTGCCTGCTCACGTATACACAGGTCTTATGGGTGGTCATATGATAAAATTGTTTTGCGAGAGGCAATGTCCCCATTTATTTGTGTATTGTTTGGATTTCAAGTGGACAATATGTGTACCGATGAGGTTTTTCGAATGCTTGTCATAGAAGATTGTTGTTGTTGTTGTTGTTGTTGTTTGCGGATTCTTTTGCTTAATGTTATTTTTTTCCCCTTAGTTTGACATACAGTTCCAGCTTACTCTTTTCACCTAATTTGCTTTTACAACAAAATCTAATAATCATTTATATTTGAAATTTGAATGTAATTGGAGCTGACATTTATTGTTTCTTATGTTTTCTTTTCGTGAAAGGTCCTCTATAGATATGTTTTCTATTATCCGATTGGAAGGGTTTTGTGTTTTTGGAGGTCGCTGGTATTTTTTGCTAATTTGGAGCTTTGGTTTCATGCAAAAAGTCCTTTTTTTTAAGCAGTGTCTATGAGTTTTTCTAACATCATTATGAGAGTTTCTGACATCATAGAAACTAAGTGATATGTTATGGTAATTTGATTTTCAATATTTACAGTGTACAAAACCTTTCTGATATGTAAGGTATATTTTTATCATGATATTTATTAGCATCAGAAGCTCCATTTTAGTTTGATATTTGGTAATGACAATATTAGTTATGGCATCATGAGGTTTCTAAATTTGTCTTAATAGTATATCCGTTCTATTTATCTGTGATAATTTCAATTAATCAATAATGTAAAGTTGTCTATCAACGAAATATTAATACATAAAACTTAAGTTATATTATACAAAATGACACAAGCAACATATACAGGGTCACATAATATGTGGTAACAAAGAGCACTAATCTGCGCATCACACGGGATAAATACTAGTTTATATTTATCCTGGGTTAGTAATGTTAAGAAAGCTTGGCGGGTACCTCGTTCGATTTCCTTACTTAAAGCCCAGTATAAGACCCTCAGCAAGAGGCCCAAACTTTTCTCCGTTCATCACGCCCTGCATTGCTTGAACTCACGTGACCAAGGTAAAGCCCGTTGGGCTGCAGCACTACTACTCATTGTCTCTCTCCTCACTATTACTCACTATCTCTCTCTCTCGCGCGCCAGATCTCGAACTGAGAGATCAGATCATGCTACCAATCGGCAACGATCTGCTCAAAACCCCGCAGATCCTCAGAATCTCCATCCTCTTCCTCGCCGCAATCGCCGTCTTCTACCTCGGCAAGCACTGGTCCGATGGCAGCTACCCCCAGTTCATCTTCTTCAACGCCAGCTCCAACTCCGCCGACTCCGCCGCCTCCTCCGGCGGCACCGTCGCAATCTCCCCCAACGCAAACCTCACCTTCAACCTCCCAGATCTGATCCCTTCGTCACCGCCTCCGCCTCCTCCGCCGCCGCCGGCGAGGTACGGAGTCGTCGACGAGAACGGGACGATGAGGACCGACTTCGATGTGGGAGAGTTCGATCTGGATCTGGAGGATAACGGCGGCGGCGGCGGGGGGAGTAATGAGACGAGGGAGGAGAGCGGTGGGGGTGCTAGGGTTAGGGTTGGGAAGTTTAGGGTTTGTGACGAGGGGATGAGGGAGTATATACCGTGCTTGGATAATGTGGAGGCGATCAAGAGGCTGAGGTCGATGGAGAGGGGGGAGAGGTTCGAGAGGTTTTGTCCGGAGAAGGCTTTGGATTGCTTGGTTCCGGCGCCCAAGGATTACAAGTCGCCGATCCCGTGGCCGCAGAGTAGAGACGAGGTTTTTTCCCCTCTCAATTTGACAGCTAATTTCTGTTGATTTTGACTGTTAACTTCAATTTTTTAAGGGACGCATAAATTATGGAATTAAGTCTATTAGAGGTTTATCTGCATAAATTATGGAATTTTAGTATTGCAAACTGGGGGTTTAGTAACAAATCTTAAGCGTTTCTAGTTCAAAGTTTGTCAGTTTAGTAACAGATCTGTCTATTTGCATTCTGTAGTTCAGCTATTGTTACGTTGTCTTTTCTATTTATAGACAGAAAGCAAATAGAAAGTTCTGTTAACTGCCTGTATATGCTAATGATATCAATCATAGATGTTGCTATATGCGATGATTTTGCTGAACAGTCAAGGATACAAGTGTTGGTTTTATTTTCAAACTAGTTTATTGACATCATCGATTAATGGTGACTGAATTTTGAATGAGCCCACCACATAGAGTCTTTTATTGGAAACTTGATTGTGGGGAAAAAAAATTGAGTTCTTTAAATTGATTCTGAAATTGAATTTCTTCGGCTCAATTTTTTTCCCCATTTTTTTTGCTTTCATAACTCTTGTAGTTGTTTCCATTTAGCGCTTGAGAGAAATTTATATACTGACCTGAAATCTATCACAGGTTTGGTTTAGTAATGTACCACATACACGTTTGGTTGAATATAAAGGAGGACAGAATTGGATTAAGCGTGTTGGAGATAAGTTTGTATTTCCTGGTGGTGGAACTCAGTTCATACATGGAGCGGATAAATATCTTGATCAGATGGCTGAGGTTCTTGACACGTAAAACCTTTGTTCAGTTAAAAATTCATGATTCCAGTTTGATCCCCAAATTGATTGCTATATATGTCATTTGTTACAACCTATCCAGATGGTACCAGATATAGCATTTGGTAAACATACAAGAGTTGCACTTGATGTTGGATGTGGGGTAGCAAGTTTTGGTGCTTTTCTACTTTCAAGGAATGTGATCACCTTGTCAGTAGCTCCGAAAGATGTACACGAGAACCAGATTCAGTTTGCTCTAGAGCGTGGTGTGCCGGCAATGATAGCAGCTTTTGCAACACATCGGTTATTGTATCCAAGTCAGGCATTTGACCTGATTCATTGCTCCAGGTGTCGAATAAATTGGACCCGTGACGGTAATTCACTACTACATTTTTTATGAGTAATTAAGTATACTGCACTCTTGCTGAGCTAAAAAGTTAGATATTATCTCTGTAGTGCATCTCATGCTTCACATTATCATCTCATTAGTCTGAATATAATAAATTGGACCCGCGATGGTAATTCACTACTACATTTTTCTTATGAGTAATGAAGTACACTGCACTCTTGCTGAGCTAACAAGTTAGGTATTATCTCTGTGGTGCATCTCATGCTTCACATTATCGTGTTATTAGTCTGAATATTGCTCTATTTTTCCAGTGTCGAATTCGATTATTTCTATTTATATATCACAGTAGGACATCTTTTTCGTCTAGATCAATGTTTGAACCTTTGCTGAATATGGTTTCAATTTCCCTCCTGTCTTGAGGTTATTTAATGTTTTGGCACTTCCATTTGGAATAAGTAGAAGTAAGAAAAACTGTAGTATCTGCTTGCCTTCTCCTTTTGAACAACACATTATAGACAGTAATAGCTCATTGTTCATTAGAGTTGTTTTTGTTTTCTGGGGATAAAAGTTATGGGCATTTGGTGGACATATAAAGAGAAACCTGATTCCACGGAGAAACATAATTTCTCATTTAACATGATTCACTTGGACCTCTCTTGTCTCTCCATATTCTTTGACCAATGCTCCTAGGGAAGCATCAAGTCTATATTCAAAGGTCTTAGGACTTAATATCATCAATTACTTCTCGAAAAGCATGATCCTGAACCCACTCACTGCCATACTTAATAGAAGGCTATTCCTAAGTAGTAAAGCACTCATTAGACTAAGTTGCTATATTCCTGTGTTTATGACACTGACCAACTTTTGTTCCTTGTGAAGATGGAATTCTGCTTCTTGAGGTCAATAGATTGCTTAGAGCTGGAGGCTACTTTGCTTGGGCTGCACAGCCGGTTTACAAACATGAGGAGCTTCAACAAGAAGCATGGAAAGGTATCTCTTCTTAGGCCTGTCATCGAAAGAGTCCACATTTTTGGTGTCTATTTACTGTGTTTCGTGGTGCAAACTGCTATTTGATAATAATGGTGCATGAAGTTTTACTGAATTTGTTTGGTAGTATTATCACTTTAACTTTTTTTTTTGGGAGGTACCTTTATAAATCATACACTGTTCAGACAAGGTTTCCTTTGAAAACAAAAGGCTTTGGGACTATTCACATTGCATATATAGTAAAGGTTGAGTGTGACTATCTTAAATTGTCAGCGTCAAACTAAAGTTCAGTTGGATAATATTTGGTTCCGTAATAATGAAAAATTCCAAATGCGACTTTGGGTTTCACATGTCTTTCCAGCTTGTTTGAAGGTTTCCCTTCTCTTTTATGCTGTTTGAAGTTAATTTCTCCTTGCTTTTCTTCATGTGGTGCTTATATGTGTCTGTATATTTAGAGATGGAGGACCTTACTACTCGAATGTGTTGGGAGCTTGTGAAGAAAGAAGGATATATTGCAATGTGGAGGAAGCCTTTGAATAATTCATGCTATATCAATCGTGATTCGGGAGTTAAACCTCCACTATGCGATGTGGAGGATGACCCAAATAGTGTGTGGTACCTTCATTAACTTTCATCTTACACTCTGCTTAATAAAAGGAATAAAGAAGTCCTCAGATGGTTAGTGTTCTGAACAACTTTTTGCAAGGGTTGCTATTCCTTGTTTTAAGTTGCAGCTTTCCAACATATAAAAGTTGCTGATAAGCTTCTTTTAGTTGGTCGAGGAAAACTAAAAAGTTGCTGATAATTCTCTGTTCCTCTCTTTTAGATCCATCCCTCTCTAAGTCACCATCATCCTTACCCATCAAAATGAGTTTGCAACAACAATAAGGATTTAGAACCTGAACTGCTGATAAGTTTAAATATCATCATATACATATGGTGATTATGGCAATTCAGGAAGCTTATTAGCAAACATAAATTTAGTCTCACAAATGGAATGTTCATGATTTGTGAGATATTATCTGGTTGGGCCAGTTTATCTAAAGTAAAGGAGCTTTTTGCCTGAAAAAATAGGTATTGATAGGATATTAGCAAAATTCTGTGCAGTGATTGTGCTTGATGTCTCCACAATGTCACCCACATCTTCACAATTTCTTTTTCTTTGATTCTTTTACCTACTTTTTAAGTTTTTCTCTGTTCTTCACCCTTCAGGTATGTTAATCTCAAACCGTGTATCAGTCGACTTCCTGATAATGGCTATGGGACAAATCTTACAGCCTGGCCTGCTCGTTTGCATGAGCCTCCAAAAAGGCTCCAGAATGTGGAGATGGATGCTTACATAGCTAAAAACGAGCTCTTCAAGGCAGAAGCAAGATATTGGAATGACACTGTTGAAGGCTATATGCGTGTTTTTCGTTGGAAAACATTGAAACTGCGAAATATAATGGATATGAGGGCCGGATTCGGAGGGTAAATTTTTTTCTCTCTTGCCTTCATCCAATTTCAATTAGCATTGCTGGTGGCATAAGCTTGATATCCTTGAGTGAAAACTTTGATAAACCTGATAAGGGTTCATCTATCTTAAACTAAGAGACCTGCCGATTTTTTAAAGAATATTAAATATTAAATAAAAGGAAACTGAATACTAAATTTTAATTTACTGAACAATAATTGCTTTCTAATTATTTTGTCAGTAAACATTAAGCATTGAGAGAAATTTGAAACAAGCTGGAATTGTTATTTTATTGGTTGTCTAATGTGTTATGGCTCATAGAACACCTCTAGTGAACATGTTGTTGCTGCCAGTTTCAGTTATTTTATCCATATGGGTTCCTTACAGTTTTTATTTAGTTTATAGTTATTCCAAGTGGATGTCAATTTAGTAAATTACTTCTTAGATTCCAATTATTTTGATAGGATCCAGACGATATTAATGAAGCTAATGTCTTACATGATAAGCTTGAAGCCTGATGCCTTACATGATAAGCTTGCAATCAAACCCAAAATGCAACAACAGTACATCTTCTACTGTTGTGGTTCCTTTCAGTTTTTTTTGGTATAAAGCTATTTATGCTGCATAATTAAGTTTTGTTTTAAATGCCCTTCTTTCATAGTCATCAAATTACTTGTTACTGATATTTGGCTATGTTCTTTTCGTTCTCAGGTTTGCTGCTGCAATTAATGACCAGCAAATGAGTAGCTGGGTGATGAACGTTGTCCCTGTCAGTGGACCCAACACACTGCCTGTAATAAATGATCGTGGTCTCATAGGAGTCGCACATGACTGGTATTGTCTTGTGACTCCATCTAGAATTTTTTTCTGTTATTTTTTCTTCCGTCTTTTTGAGTAGACCCACTTAAACTTGTTTCCTTCAAAATCTTCTCACAAATCCTTCCGCTCTTGGATTCATTGTATGCTAGGACACAGTTTGATGATATGGCACTGACAATAACAACTTGTGCCTCAGAAACCAAATCTGCGCACCTTGTCAAAGCTTTGCAATTGTACTACCTTAACACCTTATCTGGTTACAAGCGGCCTCATGGTCCTATTCATGTATGTATGAACAACAGGACCCTTTTTGGGTTGAAACAAAATTATTCCTTGAGGTGACCCGGGGGCACTAGAAGGAAAATATTCCTTTGGTTTTTCGACAGTTATTTATAATAATTGCTTCGATCCTGCCCTACTCCAAACAACTTACATGTACAATATTACATTTAGTTTTGTACGGTTTTAGTATCTTTTATTTATTTAAAACATAACTACTGGACTCCGAGTTTGTAAAATGTCTGAAAACTGCTATTGATTGACTACATGATCACGTAACTGTATTACTCGCTCTTCCTTCTTAAGAATCTTTTCAATGATCATATTAAAAGCCTCTTCATCTTAAGATTCCTGATGCCCTATTCTGTTCCTACAGGTGTGAGTCATTTGATACATATCCTCGAACCTACGACCTTCTTCATGCATCTGGACTCTTCTCCAGAGAGCGGAAAAGGTAATATTCTCTTTCAATAGTAAACTTGCAGTTCTTTCGCATCAGATTGTTGGGATCAGAACTTAGATCTGTTGTGTTTCAGCATACAAACCAAAGATAAATTTTTATAATTACACTGATTAAGAGCATTAGAAGACTGTAGGGTAGTGGCTTATCTTCAGTGGAGCCTATGATCTAACTGAAGACCAGGCTGCGAAATCAGTATTTCATGTGGCTAGTAGTTCCAAATCATGTCATCTAGCAAATTGATGGTGTGAATGTATGCTACATACCGTTGAACAGTGATCCATAAATTAGACGGAGTTATAACTAAAAAATTAATACAAATTACCAAATCCAACAAAACAAACCAACTGTTTTCACTAGTTCCTACTCAATTTGGTCCTCTTTGATGTTTGAAGGACACATATAAAAAGCTGTTTATTTTTTTATTAGCTAGGGACTAGCAATATTTTTTCACTTTGAATTATTTGTAAAAACTCCTAATATTACAATTAATGGAGGAAGTAGGACTAGGGATAGACCCACGAGAACTTGGTTGGAAGCAATTAAGAATTTGTGTAGCTGACCTGTTGTTGTTATTATAAAAGAACTCCTAAATTTACTTGGAAATCTTCTCTATAACTATATCAGGTGCAACATCACGTCGATTATGCTGGAGATGGATCGCATACTAAGACCCGGCGGATTGGCTTATATACGTGATTCCAAATCTGTACTTGAGGAGATAAAAGAAATCACAGAGGCCATGGGATGGAGATCTGACCTTCGAGATACATCTGAAGGCCCATACGCAAACAGAAAGATTTTGACATGCCAGAAACAGACGGTGAGTTGAAATTTTTCGGCAGGTTATATGAAATCATCAAGAGGGGGAAAAAATTAAAATGCATGCCATAACTCCCCTCAATCATAGCTCAGAGTGGAACGGGCGTTGGCGACGGGGGCTAACTGGTCTGCGATAGTGTGTTCTGTACATATGTTCCGCGACTGGGGCTTAACCTTGTCTGCAGTAGCGTTATGAAGGTTGTATTCTTTTGTCCAGTTCTGATTTTCTGTACACGAAAATAGGTGATTAATTGTTTCATTAGATTGTCCTTTTATTTGGTTAAGTTAATTGTATGTAATTTGGCTAATTTAATTGTATGTAATTTGGCTGTAATTGGACGATGCTTAGTAACTTTATGTCGTAAAGGTTTATTTGTGCTGTTTATTTCATTAGTCTTGGTCTTCTTCTTCTTTTGGGTCTAGGTTTAGATTTTCGTACTGTGTTCCGAAAGTTACTATTTGATAGGATGAGAAATGTCCGGCCCATGCGTGCTGTTTCAATGCCCGTGTCATAAAATGTTGTTATTGTTACCCTGATTTATTTTGAAATTCGTCAGTTGCAATTGTAAGGATAAAAAAGTTCACATGCTTTCATAAACGCAATATCCCTTTTCATATATTTCATGTTATAGAAGCGGATTTTGATCATCAGAAATACATTGTTTGCTTTGCAACTTGGCAGTTAGGAAATATTAATGAACTTGCATTTTGTAGAAAAAACACTTACATTAAATGCTACGGCCAAGATAAGAGGAAAAGCTGCAAGCTCCAAAAATGAAAATTAAAACATAAATATAATTTCACATCATAAAAAAATCTTTTTAAAATTCAAATAAAAAAATCACCTACACTAAGTTTTCTTATATTGCAAAATTTTAAACTAATTATTTTTCAAAAAACACTAGATTTGCATTGGAAATACATTTTCTACAATAAAATTATCGATATCCAAACAATAAATTTGAAATAGATTTTTTACAATAAATGATGCATGCAACATTTTTACTGCAATTTGTTTTTGCAGCAAAACCAAACAGCACGTTGGTTAAAGACCACAATCCAGAATGGAGTGTATAGCCATAGTCATATTAATTAATTAGACACATTTTTACCGCAATTTATTTTTTTTTGTTACAGATTTAAACGTGAAGAAACAGCCGAATATTATATTAAATCCTCAAAATCGCTAACGGGGCCTTCTTTGTTTTTCCCCTCAATCCTTCTCTTTCTGGTTGAAATCTATCAGGTAAAATCTCCTACGCAAATTTAAGGGAAATATATCATAATCTAGGATTCAACGTTTTATTTTTTATTTTTTTTTTATCCTTTAAAATTGACGGTACCTTTAGACGAGCCGAATCCTATCAATCTGCAATTAATGTTATAAACTTGTCTAACTTTTTCGTTGTTGCTTATTTGATTGCTTAGGGTTTCTTCGAGAGTATTTATTGATCTACACAATTTCTGATTAAGAGATTTAGGGTTTGGGATTGTCAATTGTTGTGGCTAGCTACTTGATTGTGTGATATAATCCAAATTGATTGACCTAACTTTTTTGGGAGAAGCAGAAGTCGATTTTGTGTAGTATAGCTCCATCTTTTGTAGTATTGATTTTTGTTTCTCTTAGAATGAATTTAATGCTACATCCAGATTTAGCATTTGTAACATTGTGAAGTGAAGTCACAAGAAAAGCTCCACATTTGATCTGCATGGTAATCTTGAGATCTGCATAAATGGTTTTCTCAAATAATTGCGTGGTGTGCGTGTTCGATTTACTTGGTTATATTAAGCTTTGGAAGATGATCGGAGAAATAACTTTGCTTTATTGGTGAAGTGGGTCGAACTGAAGGACAAGTAGACATATTTTCGTGGTTTTCGTTCTGCTTGTGAATGCCCCTTTATCTTTAATTTCTCACCGACTGATGCACGTCTGTCTTCAAGATGAAGTTTACAGATTAATTTGTGAAATATTTATTATGTTGTTTTCAAATGGGCTGTTTGAAAAAGCTTTTTGGTAGGTAACATCTTGTGCCTTCTTCCTTTTTTAAGCTTGTTTATTCCGATAAGGGCAAAGAATAGTGGCATAAAACCTATCTGTTTTGGAGCGATATATAAGCTTTTGGGAATCTAGTCTAGTTATGTAATCAGCTTTGAGCACCCTTCATTTGCGTTTGCTGTTGGATATTGTGAGTTTTGGAATAGTCTCTCTTACCCTATCATGTATCCCTTGAATTTGAAGGAGGGAGTCGCGTATGAGAAAGTGAAAATACAGATGAAGTAGGGACAAGTCAATCGATTGAAACATAGGCTGAAGTGAGAAGATCTAAGAGGACAATATTATGGTTGGGGACCTTAGACCTCATTACTTAATAAATTTAATAGTTTCCATAATGTATCATATTACTGTGAAAGCATGATTATCATTGATCTTCAGAAATACACTTGTTTTGTTTTGAGTTTAAAACATATGCTGAGAATTTCCAGGTTCACCAGGCTTTTGCTAAGACCCAGTCTGAATTGGTTAAAGAATCACATGCCTTCCCTAACTATCAAACGCGAACTTAAAACTTTCTCTGCAGCTGAAATATTGCCTGTGAAGGATGTGCCATGGTATGTTCGATATCAGTTTTGCTAGTCAGATATTGCTCTCTTTGTCCGTATACATGGGTTTTATCTGTGACGAATAATCATCTTTATATATTTTAGCAGTTATTGCTTAATACTTCTTGGACTTCTTTTTAAAGAACTCGTAAAACCTTGAGGTGTGAACTTCTACGATGGATATGAGGGGAGAGACATTTTTGTTTGTTTGTTTGTTTTTTGGTGTGTTGGGTGATGGGAAGGGGGCTTTAGTTTCTTTGTTGATTCATTTCTAGCACAAAAGATGCAAATAATATCATGTTGTTTAAGGGATCACATTTTATGCTTTCCTTGAATTTTGAGCCGGAATTTTGAATCATGAGTTTCTTATGTTGCAGGATGGCTGAAGTAACACCAAAACACACACACACACACACGCACACACACACAAATCTCATTGTTTAATTGCTATTGGGATTGCATCTGATGCTTTCCTTGAATTTTTAGCGTGTAGGTCTGTCTCATGTGTTTCTCATGGTGCAGGATGGCTGAAGCCACGGAACAACCTTTCAGGCCCAGGGAGAAGCTTAAGCAGTATCAGCAGATTTTTCAGAACACCCATAAACACACCTATCTAAAAGGGCGTTTTGATAAGATTACTTCAGTTGCAATCCCCCTTGCACTGGCAGGATCCGCCCTGTTTCTCATTGTAAATTTTTTCTTCCTGTTCCCTTTTTTTACGTAAATTTCACAAAACTACTATGAAGTTTGATTCATATAGCACTGTCACAAAGTCTTTTTATGAGAAAAAAACTTTTGTTTCTTCCAATTAAACTACTATGTCTGTTGATAGAAAGACAGTTTGGGTATGTTAGTCACGTTGGAAACACGTGCCTTGTTTTGGACAGTTTTATCGTTATGTACTTTTCTATACTTTCTATATTACCAATAGTTCATGGTATTTTCTTAATATTCAAAGTTGTTGATAGTTTCTTGTAATAAAAAGTTATAATAGTTTTATGCAAAACCTCACAACCTTGGTGAAATTTGTGCTTCTTTTATCTCTTGGGCATATTATCATTTCTGTTGCTATATATCTTACCATAGCAATTTTCCTCTTTCATGAGCAGGGACGTGGTGTTTACAACATGTCTCATGGGATTGGGAAGAAGGAATGATGTTTTCTCGTTGCAACACACTGAAGCATAGTGGCTTTAGTTTTCGACGACTTGGAATGAGACGTAGTTTGTCAAAACTGTAGTTGTTTCAAATAATCTTTGCATTCACAAGCTGCTGGATTGTGCTTATTCCCCTTTCGGCTTCTATAACATTTGTGAAAAGTTTGCGTATGTACTGAAATTTGTGCTTTAGTCACTTCAGTTTGCATAATGTTTATGAATGCTTTGCACATGTATCAAGGCGTTCGATAATCACTAGTACTTGGATTAATATATTCCTCTGTGATCATGGATTGTAGATTCTGAAACCTCAAGGGTTCCAGTAGTGATGTTTCCAGATCGATGTTGGATTTCAAATTTTTACTGGAGTTGTCTTAATTCTTGATCGGTTCTTATCGCAGCTGTGAATGCTAAGCATATGCAATGGTGAGTGAGTACATTGGTACTGAGTCTGTTTGTGGAGTTATCTTCATTTTGCTGAAATTTTTGCAAGGGAATCGAATCCAAAAACTTAGCATATGCAGTGATGTATGATAATTGTTCTGCTCAGTAAATTCAGCTTCATTTTCCCTAAACTCTTGCATGCGAAGGTGGGAGTAGTTTCTGTCTAAATAATTGTATAAATACTTAATCACATATTTGTGTGTAGCTTTTCGTTTTTTCTCAAGACAAATATCAAAGAAATTCAGAGAATTTATGTTTACAAACAAACTGAGAGCAATCTGTAGCCTTGCTCTGCGCAAAAATTGCATGAAGCGAGCTTCCAACGTAAATAAAAAATGGGGGGAAATAACTAAACATGACAACACTAATAAGGCAGCCAAATAAACTAACTATAGTTACTCATTAATAAACATCACAGAACTGGATTCATGCCGAAAAGCTGCTTGACTGCTAAAAGGTTTAACCGGAAAAACCAAAAAAATTCATGCATACATAAAATGCTGGATTAGACCAATGCTCCCTCTAATTTCAGCCAAATCTATCAAATCCAATCTAACTAAATAATAAATTTTGTTGCTAGATGAATACGAATATGATAAAACTATCTATTTCCTTATGTACGTGCGCTCTGCATTTAGTGTCCGCACGCGCGAGCGTGTATATAATATATATATACATATTTGTGTGTGAGAGATCTAGACAGTTGAGAGGTTATAATATAACTGTGACAAATTTATAAAAAAAAGTCTAAATTTGTACTTAAATGCCCTATAGTTTCTCCATTATTGCATTTTAATACCCTCAGTTGTAAAACCTTGCACTTAAATGCCCTAAAGTTTCACAGTGCTGCACTTAATGCCCTCGCTTGTGAACCTTACACTTAAATACCCTAAAGTTTATTACATTTTCACTTATAATACCCTAATATTTCAAAGCATTGCACTTAAATTCTCTAAGGGATGTAAACAATGGTGAAACTTTAGGGCATCTAAGTGCAAGGTTTCACAACTGAAGGCATTAAAGTGCGGCAATGTGAAACTTGAGGGCATTTAAGTGTAAGGTTTTACAACTGAGGGCATTAAAGTGTAGCAATGTGAAACTTTAGGGTATTAAGTGCAAGGTTTCACAATGGAGGGTATTAAAGTGCAACAATGTGAAACTTTAGGGCATTTAAGTGCAATTTAGCCATTAAAAAAACCAATATCTACAATATTGAGGCCACATAATTATCCGACACTCCCAAGGCCTGCAGGCCCTAGAGGCCGAATTTTGGACACAAGCAAATAGAGCAAAGGTTCACGGAACTCTGCGGCTCGAAAAAACTGACGGACTGTCTCGTGGTCCCCACAAATATTCTCCCCTTCTCGCATCGCACACAGCACATGGACTGACACTCTGTCTCGTCTCGATTTTATTATATTTTTAATTTTCCTCTTTTAAGACCTCGTAATCTCCTCCTCCTCCTCAAAAAATAAAAATAAAAATAAAAATAAAAATAGAATCTCTGTTAACTCTCCGATCCTGATCAAAAAGTTATCGCGATCGATCAATGGCTTCTCTTCTCGAAGCTGGATGGCGGGTATCATCGTCTTGCTTGCCTTCACTCTGCTACATTCTCTCAGTCGTCAAGAAAAACCCTAGGATTTAGCGCTTTTTTTTAAAAAAATATTTTTTTTACCACCAAAATCCTTGCAGTATTATATATCACGCAGATGTTTTTGATCCTGCTATCGACTTGAAGTTTGAAGAATTCCTACCGATGATTTTTCCTCGTTTTACTCTTCATTTGCTTCCTTTAATTTTGATTTAATTATTTAGAGCTAATGGTATTGTACTAGGGCATTATTTAATGCTGATGTTGCAATCGAGTGAATAGTTTATGCGACCTATTTATTTATGTTGATTGCAATTGAAGGAGATTAGAGGTTTATTGAGCATAAAACCGGAGAGGAACACTTCGAGGACCAGTAAATGCATCAATTAGGACGAGTAACCGAGATATAGGGCTTAATGGAGGTATAGGATTCATGTAGCCTACCCCAAATATTTAGGATACAGGCTTTGTTGATGATGATGATGATGTTGTTGTTGATGATGATGATGTGTATTTAGGCAATCTTAGCGCAAACGATCACTTCATAACTGGAATCTCTTTATAATTTTCATCTGTGATGTCGACCTCCAGACTAGATAATGCAAATTTTTTCGTGCAAATTTTTTTTATAAATTTTACCTCTTGCTTGATTTTTGGGTCTAGAGCTTTGACCTTGCCTGGTGCTACAACTTTCTACTAACCTGACTTAATAACAACATCCTGTTTTATCTTTTTTACTTGGATATATGTTGATCATTGCTTAAGGTTTGGTTGCTGTTTTTCCGATTAGTTTATTTGGCCTATGCAGGCATTTGTCTAGTTGTTGCTGTTGTATGATTAACAGGTTCTTGCGATTTCAAGTTTTTATATGTTTTTGTTATTATGAATATTTTGTAATGCCTATGACCTGTTGCTTGACTGAGTAGTTATATAGACATAAACAAGTAATAACTGGGGATCTAAGGACTTTACTATCTGTAAGCTTGCTAATTGGTTGGCTGACTTCCACCCCTAAGACCAGATTTAAACATATCTATAATTTCAGGGACAATTTCACTGAAGTTTTGGGTCTCTCCTTTTTGACTTTGTCAACTAGAAAAAAATTGTCAATCTGCCTGTTAGTTCTAAACTGTTCCTTTTTCTTTTTCTTCTTTTGCTCGTGCAGTACTTAATAACTAATTTCAGTGATTTTCAATTGGCTACCATGGGCTCTTTCATAATCCATGAAAGTGTGTTTTTCTTGTCCGGACTTCCATCTGTATTCTTCGAGAGATCAGGACTTTTCAGCAAATACAAAATTCAGGTTTGCTTTTCAGAATCTCAGCTTTATTAAACTACTCCGTTACCTTATTAATTCATAGATCTGTGTGGAACATGATATTATCTACTGCATACCTAAATTTGTAATGATATTGTGCTGATGTTGGTTATCTATAGGAGTAATTCATGTTCTCACTCAGATGTAGTCTTAATGGCTTACAAGCCTAAAGGTTGACAATTTATGTGGCTATCTTATGACAGTTACCTTTTGGTGTTTCATCTATTAGTCTACATATGCAAGCATTTGTATGTTGTGAAGGATACTATCTTGTGGTGCCATTAATCTAATTTCCAAATCTACATAAACCCTTAACAGAGAACCCTTCCACACGGGGAAAAAAGTGAAATGAAGAAAATAGAGAGGAACTAGGGAGAGAGGGAACTAGAAGTGCTTGCACAATGTACCTGAACATTGCACCATATCATGCTGCTTTCTCCCCAGCACTTGTCTCTGCCCTCTGCTGTATTCCACTTTCCTTTCTAAAATTTTGACAACGAGCCTGGCTCAGAAGAATGTGGTTAAGATGAGATACAAATTGAGGCCTGTCCCATTCTTTTTAAGAACTAACACACTTAAGTAGGTGTTTAGATCTACATAAATTTAATTCTGTTCTAGATCTCATCTTAAGTGAAATGGGATTTTGGCATGTAATCCCTTTTAGTTATCAAATGATTTTATTTTTTGAATTCAACAATTTACGGATGACATCCTAATTTATAATGTTTCATATCACTTAGGTAATTGTTTAAAATTACGATCACTAGTTTCTTTGATCATATTAACTGCTCCTATATTTGGTTAGGTAAGTTAAACTTCCATAAAATAAATGTAACATTACTTTGCGTCGTTGCAATATGATTTTTAGTAATTGTAATAACTCACATGTTCCTGATATTCTAAAAACATATGTGAAATGTTATTGCATGCACGCATCATACAAGCATGAAAAGTTATTACACACAGTTCTAAACTCGTGGATATGTGTGTTACCTCTAGTGTGCAGTCCACATACTGACATCCATACATGCCCCATTTAGCGAAAATCTGAAACAGGATCTCAGATAGAGAACCTTCCTAAACTGTTGAATCTCAGAATTCAGACCTCGTTCAATGTGCAACAGTGGTTATATATTCTATTATCTTCTCAAATATCTTTCTGATGATCCTTGTACATTCTTGTCTACAATTGGTGCATAATGTTGGATGTTTATGCATGGTTCTTGTATTGTGTTCCCATGTTGTAGCCACATTATTTTGGGTAATGATTTTACTCGGGAGTTACTTTTTTCTCTGTGTGATATTGCATTGTTTACTCGTTTAAGGTAAGTTACAAGTCAAATCTCAACAGTCGTCTGATAATTGCAGCTCCCCTAAAATTCTAAATATTCCCTGTGAAATTTATTCGCTGCAATAATACTTTACAAAATTAATTGTAGTAATTTGAGCAATGTGTTTCTAAGTTTCTAAACACATGCATGAAGTGTTACACTCCTCTTTGCTGAAAATAAGGCAGAAGCTTCTGAAACCTTATAAAACTAATCCACAATTTGCTTGTCTGATATGGGAACCAGAACTGGGTTCAGACTCGTCATTGTGCAATACTAGTTAAGTTTTCTACTTTCTCAATATGTCAATGTGCATACAAGTTAGGTTTTCTATTCCCCCCTTTGATTCCTGCAGCCACTTTTCTCTACTCTCATTTTGGCAACCGATACTCTATTCACACGCTCGAGCATTGATGCAGGACAGATCCCGAACTTAATCTTGCAAAAGATTTGATGATGATTTTAATTTTATTTCTTTTAAGGATATGATTTTTTCCTTTAGTTGAGATCTGCTTAGGATTGAATTTGTTGTTTAGGTTGAATTGAATTTGTTATTTTGTTAGGTTGTGTCATTTGATGTTATCTATTTGTTAGGATTAGATTTTATTTTATTACTATAAAAGGGGCTGTATTTCTTCATTTTTGGGGGAGCAGAGAAAAATGTTTGTGAGAGACCTTGCAAGTCAATTGCAGTGAGCATTAGATATGTGAGTTGCCGACATGTGAATTGCTTGGGTAAACTACATTTGTATCTTTTTTATTTTTAAATGAAGAGGGCAATTTCAATATTTTTTTATTTTTTTATCCAAATAAATCTCTTGGGCATGTCTCTACCATCTGTTCCCCATCATTTGTTATTAGAGCCGACGAGATCCATTGTTGTGGCTTTGACATCAACAATGCAACAATTCAAAGTGTAATAATTTCAAAGTTTAAACTCGAGGTCAAGTTTCTTCAATCGCAGGATATTTGATGCAGGACAGATCCCGAACTTAATCTTGCAAAAGATTTGATGGAGATTTTAGTTAGGGTGTTATTTCTTTTAGGGATTTGATTTTTCATTTAGTTGATATCTAGTTAGGATTGGGTTTGTTGTTTAGGTTGGATCATAGAAGTCGGGAACGCATGATGCTATAGCGAACCGCGCCCCGGTTTAAATCATTCTGGATTCACGATGAATACGACCTGATTCACCAACGCTAGCGACTCAATTTAGAATTCAAATTAGTTAAAATTTTGACAAACATTAACTCTTTTTCAATAGAATAAACAACAAAAAACGTGAAAAATTAAGCAAATAATGTATGCATACTTTAATTGCAACATACTCGAGGTTCTTTTTCCATTACTGATACCAACTAGCATATTTCTTAAATTTGGCTATTGCAAAACCTCTGATTCCTACATTTAACAACCGAACCTGATACGTACCACGTTCCCTAGCGTACCATATAAGTCTACCCCTCGTACTGGATTCCTAATGATTGGCGTACTGCGCCTTGGTAGCCGTCCTGTGAACTGGAATGAATTGCGTTCCATGCAACTATTGGTTGGGTTGAGTTTGTTATTTTTTAGGGTGTGTTATTTGATGTTATCTATTACCTAGATTTAGATTTTGTTTTATTCCTACAAAAGATGTTGTATTCTTCATTCTTGGAGGATGGGAGAAAAATGTTTATGAGAAATCCTGAATGTGAGTTGCAGCTAGTATTAGGTATGTGAGTTGCCGGCATATGAAGTGCTCGGGTGTGAAGCCTGCATTTGTATTTTTTATTCTTAAATGAAGAGTGCAATTTCAATGTTGTTTAAAAAAAAAATTTTAACCAAATTAGTCTCCTGAACAGATCTCTGCTACCAGTTCCCCATCAAGCATGGTTCTTAAGTTTCACCTGTGTATGTTCAGCCATTTTTCTTTAGTGATGGCTTTATTGAGAGTTGATGTTTTCTTTGTGTGACATTAAAATTTAAAACTTTCTATGGTTATTTAATGTGATTTTTTAATCTAAACTCCGTAGTTTTCTAGTAATCTTTGTCCCTTGAATATTATATACTGTTTATGGTGACTAATTGCTCCAACTTTACTTTGCAATATTAATTTTGAGTATTTGCAGTAACTCCAGACATGGGCATGATGTGCTATTCTATTGTTAAATTATTTTTAAGGGAAACTTCTTAGACCATTGGGAACAGCATGAACCAAACAAGTTTATCTATATGTCTGTAATTTTATGATAGTTTACCTCTCACTGCTGCTGACCAACTATATAACAAACTTCTGAAAGCAATCACTTTTGTGTTCCCTTTTTCAGTTAAGCATTCATGTATATTCCTTTATTACATCATAATTATCTCATGCTTGTCTTTTGTTTATATGGTTCTACGTAAACAATATCTCATTTGCTGTGCTTTTTCCTGCTGCAGAAAAAGAGTAACACCCCAGATGCTCAGGAAAGATGCATATTTCGTCTAATCCTTTTCCATCTCTGTGTGAATTTACCTGTTATGTTTCTTTCCTACCCTGCCTTCAGATACATGGGCTTGAAAAGCAGTCTTCCGTTGCCTCACTGGTATTCTCAGTTTCCCTTCATGAACAGGATTTTTCATTTCCATGAGGGCATGTGATAGCATGTGTAGTAGCTTCTATGTTATAAATTTATCATACATCATCTATCCTAAATTTTAATCAACTCCACTTTATTTCTGCTGGAAAATTGAAATCATTTTAAATGTTGTTGATAATATGGCTAAGATGGGAAAAAAGGTAAAGGTTGCATGGTAAATGGTTGTGGAGAAATGAACCCAAGAGAAAGTTAGCAGCTTTTTTGTGTTGGTTTTCCATGCTCTGTATTTGAAGCATCATTGAAATCTTCTTTTGTAGGAGTGTTATCTTATCTCAGATAGCTTTCTATTTCATCATAGAGGATTTCATATTCTACTGGGGGCATAGGGTGCTGCATACAAAATGGCTGTACAAGCATGTCCACAGTGTTCATCATGAGTAAGAAACTGCCACTACTTATTTCAATCCAAGGGTTTTATGTTGCATCGCTATATGATAAACAATATGCAGATATGCTACTCCCTTTGGGTTGACTTCTGAGTATGCTCATCCTGCTGAGATATTGTTCCTTGGCTTTGCCACCATCATTGGTCCTGCCATTACAGGGCCTCATCTATTCACTCTGTGGCTATGGATGTCAGTGAGAGTCTTGGAAACTGTTGAGGCTCACAGCGGTTACCACTTCCCTTGGAGCCCTGCAAACTTCTTGCCTTTGTATGGGGGGTGAGTTCCAACTACATTTTCTTCATGGTTGTGGGAAATTACTTTGTTGCATACATTCAGAAATTGGTAAGTAATTTTTTTTGTTTTGATAGGGCTGAATTTCATGATTTCCATCACCGCGTGCTTTATACCAAGTCTGGAAATTATGCATCAACTTTTATGTACATGGACTGGTAAGAATCTAGTTTTCTTTTAAATATGTTTGATATCATCTGTTTGTTGATAATCTTTAATTTGTAGTTGTAACTTGTGAAGAATCCATTGTTAGCATGACAAGTGTTGCACATCACTAGTTCATATGATTTGATAAAGAATAGTGGAATATGACCGTTTCATATGTTAGTATGTTAAAAGCATTCCCCATATTACAACCCACCGTTTAATGGTACTTTTCTCTAGAGAAATGGAAAAGTTATGTTACAGGCAAATTTGAAACATGGAAGGTTTGAGGGGGTTTGAAAAAATTACTTTAGAGACTGCGACATCCCTGTGGTAGGATCTTATGGAGATGTTCAGGATCAAGTTTCTTAGCACGAGCAGAGCACAGTTCATTTGCACTAACCTGCTTCTTTGAACCATGTGTTCCAAGTCCTTGATTAGTTATGAAACTTTGAACCTTCTCATTGGCAGGAAATTCTAAAGTCATAATACTCTAAAGTAACAGGACGTAGGGCATGTTTGGCTAATACATATTTATGAAACCCTATAAGTTACTTATTCTTACTTTATTAGAGGGCAAAAGAGTCTTTTAACATCAATAAGTAAATGTCCTTCTAAGTTCCAAAAAAATAAGTTGGGAAATCTCAACTTCATATTTGTATTTATAAGCTAAAAATAAGTAAGTAAACTTTACCAAACATGATTTTGGATCCTTGTAAGTTAAAAGCATAGATAAAATTTAAAATAAGTAGGTTGCAAAACATGCTCGTCAGAGCCCTTAAAACTCATTTTTAAGGTCTCTGTGGTAACTAAAGATCTGCATACTTCCTAAGCATCATATAAAATGCTTGAACTTTTTAAATAGTTTAATATGTTAGTTATAAGCGTTTGAATAAAATCTCTATGTTTGGTTTTGCTTCCTAACATCTAATGCACAAATGTTACTCTTTTGATGACAACTCGTGGGTCACACGGTATGCTTCTTCCTAACATCTCTATATTGGGGATATGCTTCTTTCAATAAAATTCATAGTTTTCACTTTTAATTGACTATATAACTCACGAACATTGTCAATTTTCCTCCGTTTCGCCCCAATAGCAATCAATTATGAGTAGTTCGAAATTCGAGATTTTTATGGGTCATGACCCACGATTTCTATCCATTTTCATTTGTTTCCACCTAATGGAAATTATATGGTGTACTTCAAAGTTTACAATTTACCTGGGCTATACCCACAATTTTGTTTTATTTTTGTTCGTTTTAACATGATGACAATTTCGGTTTCGACATGATGACAATTTATTATGTTTACTCCCTATTTTTATGGGTTATAACTAATGATTCTTGTCAATGCTCGTTCATTTCGACCGAATGATAGTTTAACTTTTTTTCCTTGAAAATTCATGCTTTTCGTGAACTATAACCTATAAATTTTGTTCTTTTTTGTTCATTTCGACCCAATGACAACTTATTATACGTACTTTAAAATTCACTCTTTTCATGGGCTACAACCCATGATTTTTGTATATTTTTGTCCATTTTGACCTGATGGCAATTAAATTAATTATGCGTACTTTAAAACTCGTGATTGTCATGGGTAACCCATTATTTCTATCAATTTTCATTTGTTATCTCCAAATGAAAATTATTTGGCGTACTTCAAAATTAACAATTTACATAGGCTAACCTATGATTTTTCTCTATATTTGTCAGTTTCAACACGATGATAATTTATTATGCATATTTTAAAATTTGCGATTTTCATGGGCTGTAGCTCACGAAAATCGTGAATTTGGATGTGCACATAATAAATTTGCTTTCGTTTGTTTTGAATTAAATTTGAGAAAAATAGGATGTTATAATGTTTTTTTTGATGCATACATAAGTTATTTACATTCATTCAAAATGAACCAAAATTATAAAATATATGAGTTATTTACTTTCGTTCGAAATGAACAAAAATTGACATAATTCATGAGCTATAGCTCATGAAAATCATGAATTTTGATGCACACATAATTTATTTGCATTCGTCCATAACAAACCAAAATGTTAATAATCATGGGCTTCACGAAAATCACAAATTTTGATGTG
>JBAKGM010000365.1:41477930-41502553 GCA_037177215.1 Asparagus racemosus | reverse complement strand
AACTTGATAAAAATCGTAGGTTATGACGCATGAAAATCTTGAATTTTGATATATACGTAATAAAATTATTTTCCATTTGAAATAAACCTAAATTGAAAATTTTGTGGGTTATACCTTATGAAAACGCGATTTTTTATATAGACGATAAATTTGCTTTTGTTCGGATTGAACCAAATTTGATGGAAGTTAAGTTACAACTCATAAAGCTGATTAATTTTGATTTACACAATTTTTTCTCATTCCTTCGAAAAAAACTAAAATTGTCAAAATAATCGATTATAGCCCATGAAATTGCAAATTTTGATATACACAGATCAGTTACTCATCGAAATGAACAAAATGTAACAAAATTCCTGGGCTATAGCTCATGAAAATTGTGAATTTTGAGTACAAAAAATTTGTTTACCGTCTTTCGGAATAAACTAAAATTGTCAAAAATAATGGATTATGTAGCCCATGAAAATGGCGAATTTTGATGTACACAGAATTAATTTACTTTCTTTCGAAATAAACAAACCGTGACAAAATTTCTTGGTTTTGTTTCATGAAAATTGTGAATTGTGAATTTTGTTGTACACATAATTTATTTACGTTCTTTCAGAACAACACAAAATTACAAACATTCTAAGCTAGTATGAAAATCACAAATTTTGATGTACACATAATATAGTTTCATTTGAAATGACCCAAAATTGACAAAATCATGGATTATAGTCCATGAAAGTCGCAAATTTTAATGTGCACTTAATAAGTTTACTTTTGTTTGAAATGAACTAAAATTGACAAAATTCATGGATTATAACTCATGAAAATCGTGAATTTTAAAATATTCATAACTTATTTACATTCGTTCAAAAACGAATGGAAATTGTTAAAAATCATAGGTTATATCTCTATGAAAATAGCAAATATTTATGCGCACATAATATATAAACTTTCATTTGAAACGAACCAAAATTGACAAAATTCGTGAGTTATAGTTCATGAAAATTTTGAATTTTGATGTACACAAAAAATCCTAATTTTGATGTACACAATAAATTTGCTTTTGTTCGAAACTAACAAAAATTAACAAAAATTGTAAATTATAGCTCATAAAAATCGTTAATTTTGATGTGCACGTAATTTGTTTACATTCGTTCCAAATAAACTAAAATTATAAAAAATAATGGACTATAGCTCATGAAAATCGTTAATATTGATGTGCACATAATTATTTACTTTTGTTCGAAATGAACAAAATATGAAAATATTTGTTGGTTGTAGCTCTTGAAATTTGTATATTTCGATGCACACATAATAAATTTATTTTCATTTGAAACGACCCAAAATTGACAAGATTCATGTATTGTAGCATATGAAAATCGCAAGTTTTTATGTACAATTAATTTACTCGTTCGAAATGTGCCAAATATATCAAAAATCATGGGTTAGTTTATGAGAATCAGACTTTGATGTACTCATAATTTATTTACAGTTCAAAACTAATGAAAATTGCGAAACGTCATGGGTTATCCCATGATAATCGCAAAGATTTACACAATAAATAAACTTTCATTCAAAATGAACCAAATTTGGCAAAAATTATGTGTTATAACTCATGAAAACCTCGAATTTTGATGTACTCATAATTAGTTATATTTGTTCAAAAAGAACCTAAATTGACAAAAATCGTAGATAATAGCCCATTGCTATAACAAATTTTACTTGTGTAAAACGAACTAAAATCAACAGAATTTGCGTTACAGCTGTGAAATCGTGAATTTTGATATACGCAAAGTTTATATTTATTTGTTCAGAACAATTAATTTTAAAAAATCATGCGTCATATCTCATGAAAATCGCAAATTTTGATGTACACAAAGAAATTACTTTTCTTTGAGATGAACAAAAATTAACAAAATTCGTGAGTTAGCTCATGAAAATCGCGAATTTTGATGTACACTATTATTTACATTCGTTCAAAACTAAACAAAATTGTAAAAAATCATGGGACATAGCCCATGGAAATTACTGAGTATACATAATAATATAACATTCGTTCGATATGAACCAAATTTGATAAAAATTATGGGTTATAGCTCATGAATACTGCTAATTTTTAATGTATACATAATAAATTTACTTTCATTCGAAACGAACAAAAAATAACAAGTCATGAGTTATATAGCTCATGAAAATTGCGAATTTTAATGTACAGTTTTTGCATTCGTTCAAAATGAACCAAAATTTTCAAAATTCATAGAAAATAGAAGATGAAAGTCACAAATTTTGATGTACACATAATAAATTTATTTTCATTCATAAAGGACCAAAATTGAAATTCGTAGGTGATATAGCTCATGAAAATTGTGAATTTTGATGTACACTATAAATTTACTCATTTAAAACGAAGCAAATTTAAGAGAAATCGTGAGTTATAGCTCATGAAAATCGCAAATTTTGATGTACACATAATTTATTTACAAAACGAACTAAAAGGTTATATAACACATGTAAATCATAAATTTTGATAAACACATAAATTTTAGATAGGAACAATAAAATTTAATGGAAATTATGAGTTATAGTTTATGAAAAACTCAAAATGAACGAAAGTGGTCAAAATTCATAGATTGTAGAATTTGAAAATCACAAATTTTGAAGTACACAATAAATTTATTTTTATTTGAAGTGTGTCAAAATTGAAAAGTTTGTGGGTGTGCATTAGTTTTGCCAATTTTCATTTAAAAAAAATAGAAATTATGAGTTATAGCTCATGAAAATCACGAATTTTAATATACACATGATTTATTTACATTTGTTGAAAACGAAGCAAAATTATCAAAAATAAATTTATTTTTGTTCAAGGTGAACCAAAATAAAAAAGACAAGATTGTTATAGCTTTTGAAAATTGTTAATTTTAATGTACACATGACATTTAATTTCGTTCAAAATAAACAAAATCATGAGTTTTAGCTCATGAAAATCACTACTTTTTTATGCACATAATTTAATTATATTCGTTGAAAAGAAATCAAAATTATTAAAAATTATGGGTTATAGCCCTTTAAAATTGCAAATTTTGGTGTTCACATAATAAATTTACTTCCGTTCGACACGAACTAAAATTAACAAAATTCGATAGTTATAATGAAAATTGTGAATTTTTATGTGCCCATTATTTACACTTTTTCATAAACGAATGAAAATTGTCACAACTCATGGGTCATCCCATGAAAATCACAAAATTTTATGTACACATAAGAAGTAACCTTCCATTCGAAAGGAACCAAAATTGACAAAAATCATGAGTTATAGCTCATGAAAATTGTGAATTTTGTACACAATTAATTTATATTGTTTGATGAGAACCAAAATTGACAAAAATCATGTATTTTAGCCTATGGAAAGTCCAAATTTTGATTTACACGAAATAATTTTTCTTTCTTGGAAACAAACCAAAATTGACAGATATTGTAAGTTATATCTCATGAAAATCGTTAATTTTGATGTACACAATTTGTTTGCATTCATTTGAAATAAACCAATATTGTAAAAAATAATGGATTATAGCCCATGAAAATTGTAAAGTTTGATGTACACATAATTTACTTTAATTTAAAATGAACAAAATGTGATGACATTCATGGATTATATCTATTGAAAATTGCAAATTTTGATGTGCACATAATTTATTTATATTCATTCAAAACAAACCAAAATTGCAAAAATCCTTAGTTATAGCCCATGAAAATTGTAAATTTTTTATGTATATATAATAAATTTATTTTCATTTGAAAGGACCCAAATTGACAAAATTCATAGATTAAAAATTGTACATTTTAGTGTATGCTTAATAAGCTTACGTTCATTCAAAATGAACCAAAATTGACAAAACTCATGGGTTATAACTCATAAAAATTACTATTGTTGATGTACGCATAATTTATTTGTACTTGTTTAAAACAAATGAAAATTGTCAAAAATAATGTGTTATAGTCTATGAAAATCGCAAATTTTGATGTGCACATAATAAATTTATTTTAACAAAATGAACAAATATTGGAACAGTTGTGGGTTATAGCTCATGAAAATTGCGTCTTTTGATGTAGACAATATATTTTTATTCGTTTAATGAACGAAACTTGTAAAAAATCATGTGTTGTAGCCCGTGAAAATTGTAAATTTTGATGTACACATAATAATTTTATTCTTATCAAAATGAACAAATATTGGAACAGTCGTTGGTTATAGCTCATAAAAAATGCATTTTCTAGGGTTATAGCCCATGAAAATTGCTAATTTTAATATACGCATAATAAATTTATTTTTATCAAAATGAACGAAACTTGGAATAAGCTTGGGTTAGAGCTCATAAAAAATGCATTTTTGATGACGGAAATTTATTTATATTTGTTTAATAAACAAAAATTATCAAAAATCATGTGTTATAGCCCATGAAAATTGCTAATTTTAATATACACATAATATAATTATTTTTATCAAAATGAACCAAATTTGGAACAAGCGTGGGTTACTCATGGAAATGGCAAATATTGATGAACACAATAAATTTACTTGCGTTCGAAACGAAATATTGACAAAATTCATGGGTTGTAACACATGAAAATCAAGAATTTTGATGTACGTATAAATAATTTACTTTCATTTGAAATGAATCAAAATTGACTAAATTTATTGGTGATGGCTCATGAAAATTACGATTTTGGCGTATACATACTTTATTTATATTCATTTAAAACGAATCAAAATTGTTAAAATTCATGAAAATTGAATTTTGATGTGCACAAAAAAATTGCTTTTGTTCGAAACGAACAAAAATTGATAGAAACCGAGTTAAAGCTCATGAAAATCGCGAATTTTGAAGTACAAATGATAAGTTAATCTTCGTTCGAAATGAACAAAAATTGACAAAAACAGTGAGTTATAGCTCATGAAATCACTAATTTTTTTGATGTACCTATAATTTCTTTACATTCATTAAAAAACGAACAAAAAATTGTAAAAAATCGTGGTTTATAATCTATAAAAATTACAAATTTTGGTTGTCCCATAATTTATTTAAACGTCTAAAAAGGAATAAAAACTATCAAAAGTTTTGGGCCATATCTTATAATAATCAAAAATTTAAATGAGCTTTCGTTCGAAACGAATCAAAATTGATAAAGTTCGTGGGTTATAGCTTATGGAAATCACGAATTTTTATGTTCATAATTTATATTTGTTCAAAAAAACCAAAATTGACAAAAACCGTTGATTTTAGCCCATAAAAATCACAAATTTTGATGTGCACGAAATAAATCTACTTTCATTTGAAACGAACCAAAATTGATATAAATCGTTGGTTATAGCACATGCAAATCGATTTTTTATGTACACATCAAATGTAGTTTTGTTCGAAACGAATCAAATTTGTCAAAAGTCGTGGGTTATAGCTTATGAAAATCAGAATTTTTATGTATACCTAATTTATTTACATTCGTTTAAAACAAACAAAAATTGTGGATTATAACCCTTAAAAATTACAAAATTTGATGTACAGATATAAACTTTACTTTCATGAAATTGACCAAAATTGATAGAAATTGTGAGTTATTTTGCAAATTTTGAAGTACACATGCTAAGTTTGTATTTGTTCGAAACGAACGAAAATTGATAAAAAAATGGATTATAAGCTTAAGAAAATCACAAATTTTTTGATACCCATAATTTATTTACATTCCTTCGAAAACGAATGAAAATTGTCAAAACTTGTAGGATATAAGCCATAAAATCATAAATTTTGATGTGCACAATAAATTAACTTTCTCTCGATATAAACCAAAATTGTTGAAAATCATGGGTTATAACTCATGAAAAATTGTGAATTTTTACGTGCACATAATTAATTTACATTGTTGGAAATGAACCAAAATTAACAAAATTCATGGATTATAGCTCATGAAATTTGCGATTTTTTATATTCACATAATTTGTTTTACATTCGTTTAAAACGAACCAAAATTGTAAAAAATCATGGGTAATAGATCATGAAAATCGTGAATTTTAATGTATACATTATTAATTTATATTTGTTCAAAATGAACCAAAATTGACTAAATTCGTGGGTTATAACCTATTATTGCGATTTTTTATGTACACATCATCTATTTACATTTGTTCAAAATGAGCCAAAATTGTCAAAAATCATGGGTTACAGCTTATGAAAATGGTGTATTTTGTTCAAAATCATGGGTAATAGATCATGAAAATCATAAATTGTAAAAAATCATGGGTAAAGATCATGAAAATCGTGAATTTTAATGTATACATTATTAAATTATATTTGTTCAAAATGAACCAAAATTGACTAAATTCGTGGGTTATAACCTATTATTGCGATTTTTGTGTACACATCATCTATTTACATTTGTTCAAAATGAGCCAAATTGTCAAAAATCATGGGAGCTTATGAAAATGGTGTATTTTGATGTACCCATAATTTATTTATATTCATTTGAAACTGAATGAAAATTAATAAAAATCTTAGGTTATATCCCATAAAAATCACAAATTTTAAGTACACATAATAAATAAACATTCATTTAAAATGAACCAAAATTGACATAAATCGTGGGTATAGCTCATGAAAATTGCTAATTTTGATGTACACATAACTTATATCTGTTCGAAAAGAATTAAAATTGACAAAAATCGTTAACTATAACCCAAATCGTTAAATTTTGATGTATTTCGTCCGAAGCGAATCAAAATTAATAAAAATGATAAACTATAGCTCATGAAAATTACTAATTTTGATATACACAACTTATTTTTATTGGTTCAAAACGAACCAAAATAGTCAAAAATCATGGATTATGGCCCACGAAATCATAAATTTTGATGTACACATAATTAATTTTCTTTCATTTGAAATTAAAATATAATAGACAAAATTTGTGGGTTATAGCTTATGAAAATAGTTAATTTTAATGTACATTTGCTTTCATTCAAAACGAACAAAATTGCGAGTTATAGCTCATGAAAATTGCGAATTTTAATCTTCACATAATTTATTTATATTCATTCAAAACAAATCAAAATTATCAAATTCATGGGTTATAGAACATGTAAATCGCGGTATTTGATATGTACATAATTAATTTATTTTCATTCAAAATGAACCAAAATTGAAAAAAATCACAGGTTATAGTTAAAAAGCTAAAAAATTTTGATGTATACATTCACAAATTTACTTTCGTTCAAAAGCAACCAAAATTGCTATTACCAATTTTGATGTACACATAATAAATTTACTTTCATTCAAAATGAACTAATATCAAAAACTTCGTAGATTATAACCTGTTGGAATTGCAAAATTTTGTTGTATACATAATAAATTTGCTTTGACAGAATCGTGAGTTATAGCACACGAAAATTACAAATTTTGATATACTCAGTAAATTTATTTCTATTTGAAATGAACCAAAACTAGAAAATCCGTGGATTATGCCCATGAAAATAGCAAATTCAGATATATACATAATAAATTTGATTTAGTTCAAAACGAACAAAAATTGGCAGAAATCGTGAGTTATGGCACATAAAAATCACAAATTTTGATGTACTCAATAAATTTATTTTCATTTGAAATGAACCAAAATTGGTAAATCCGTGGATTATACCCATGAAATCGCAAATTTTGATGTATACATAATAAATTTGATTTTGTTCAAAACGAACCAAAAGTGATAGAAATCGTGAGTTTATAACACATGGAAATGAAAATTTTTAATTTACACGGTAAATTTATTTTCATTCGAAATGAACGAAAATTGATATTTTCGTGGATTGTAACGCATGAAAATCGCAAATTTTGATATACATAATAATTTTGATTTCGTTCAAAACCAACCAAAATTGATAGGAGTCGTGAATGATAGCACATGAAAATCACGAATTTTGATGTGACGGTTTAGATGTTTTGAACATTGAAATGACTGAAAATTTTACTTCTTTTTTCTTAATGAACGTTAGGTGGTTTTTCCATGTCTGAGTAATATCAATGAGGAAAGTCCTGGTATTTCTTGGAGAAATTCCTTGTAACTCGTATCCTCCTCATCACAAGGTAGAAGGCCTAACCAAATTTCTTCTCAAGTTCTGTTCATTCAAGAAAACACTTGTTTGAAGGAAATACTACAGTCCACCTTTTCAGCGTCAACTTTCAAGAAACAAAATTGGGCTAAGGCCCTTATCCTTCTCAAAGAAAAACTTTCAAAAAAATAATCATGAACTTTAATTGGCCAATACTTCCTTGGCATAGAGCTGGCCCTTTAGGTTATTGGTGAAAAGGGATTTGTATAGCTCACCTGAAAATTACCATAGAAGTTTGGCCAATATTCCTCACGCTGTAGCTCTCTGAATCTAGATTTATGTAATCCTTGTGCACGTTTTTGGTTGGTCATTTATATTAGATGATTTCCATTACCGGATAAATTCAGAGTCAGTTAACCTAGAACTAAGATTCAAACAGCATATTTTCTTGTTTCTGCATAAATTCTTAAGCATATTTCTCTTGGTTGTGCAATACTTTGTGCCAGCATGCAGATTTTCCTTTTTCCATGGCACTTTCATCCCAAATAAAAAACAAAGATATCTAAAACTATAGTAGGCTCATGCAACCAAACTTCTACGTATCAGATTATATTCTTCCTGAAGGGAAAATAAAAGGAACCTGGTGTCCTCTTTTTTTTTGAAACTTTCTGGACGTGGAAATTTGTACCCCAGTTATAGACATGTACTATAAAAATCCAGCACCACCTGTTTCCATTATGTTTCCTTTCGATTCTATTCTCATTCATTTTATTTGACGAGGGAAGTTGAAAATGATTTAGGCATATTTTTTAGTGGTTTGAAGACGTACGTTTGCTTTGATTCTTGTTCTGAAGTATATATCCTATTCTTTGTTTCAGGCTATTTGGCACCGATAAAGATTACAGGAAGCAGAAAGCACTACAGAGCGAAGGCAAAGAACTCTGAGAAACAAGCTGAGTGGTTCCTTTTTTATGGTTGTATTTTTAGACGTTGCTATAAAACCCTCTTTCTTCATGGGATGAAAGTTCGTAGAGATGAGACACGGTAAATGTCTGAACATATATTTGGACATTACCCCAAGTTTCCATTTATTGAATCTTTCATGAGTAATACCTCACACTCTCACCCATTTAGCAGAAAATTATATCCTACGACGGAATAACTGATATGAGTCGCGGCTCGTTTTGCAAAATGAAGTATCAAGGGGTAGCAGCGGGTTCTGTATTTTCTGATGCAGCTACCTACAATAGGGTGTGTTTGTAAACTTTTCAAAATGTGGACATGTTCAAATTTAGCCCCATTTTGAGCGAAAATATGTTTTGGATGGGTTGAGTCTAGCCCAGTTTTTCTAATGCTAAATTTGGTCTTTAAGCCGGTTTTGTTTTGGACCACCTTCCCCTTGGTATACGACAAAACTAATTTAGTTTAAAATGGGGTCAATGCAAGTAATGATCTAATTTCAGGATAATTGTCAAACACACCCTAGGTTTCGCTATTAGCTAATATTTTGATAATTTATTTAGCAAAATAAGCTGTTACTCAAGACATGTTATATTTAATCGATCATTATCTCATCAAACTCTTAAAAAGAATACATCATTTTCGTACCATCACTTTATTTGGATTGTTGATATAGCATTCAGATTGACCATCCTATTATAAGCCTTCATTAACTAACTTTAATCTTAATCTACTCCTTATCACAATATGTTTTTCCTGGCTAATGAAGTTTGACGTGAACATTTGGTTTTTTTACAACCAAAAGTTTACACGTAACCCCCCCATCAGTTGGTATGGCTGTGTTGCCCTAAATAAAGAAAGTTCGTGACACATCACCATCAAATCTCTATTCAAAGATTTGATATTTAGCTAGTTAAAGTTTCATTTTGCCACCTGTTGCTTCTAGCTCATAGTGCGTTCAACCAATTCCCCTCGAGCCTGTCCCTTTCTTCGCCAGCTAACTCAGACTCAAAACCTTCACTTTCTTCGGCACGTAATCAGCCTAACCAGTTTCGGACATGGATGCGCATATATAACAATTATTAATTGATATTTTCCCTTCTCAAGCTTTGTGTTCCTCCGTAGCTTTTGCTCCTTTTTTTTGTGATGTGCTTGATGGTTTTCCTCCATCACACATAAAGTGCGAAAAAGACTTCCCCGTCGCATCATGTATTTTGTAATAGTATTTTGTTTGAGAAAAATCACAACACGTAGACTACGGAATAAAATCATGGAACCGATCCAAGTTTTATGAAATATTTGTACAACATGTCGACTTCAAAATGACAGCATAACTCCAGTTGGGAATTTTAGGGTGTTTAACAAACTACACAAAATTGAACTGGTTTTGTACTAAACCAGTTCTTTTTTAGAGCAACCTTCTTGGTCCAAAAGAAAACTAGTTTAAGGCTATATTTTAAACTATAAGAACAATGTTAGATCTAACCCTTAATTTACTTAGCACTACTCTCATACTTTACATGGATTATACTTGATTTTAGTTTTTATAATGATTTCTATGTTCCATACGATGATTCGACATCAATAGAAGGAGATTGCTCATTATATCCAATAACACAAAAGCAAGTAAATCGAGGAATACGGATAACATTTCATGATTTTCATTTCCGTTACTATACTCCCCCTATAGACTCCTTACTGGAATCTTTACGGAGGAACCCCCAACATTTACAAAAAAGAGTTCAAAAAACCCACACCAAAAAAAAAAAAAAAAAATTCAACACCCCATTTTTGATAATTCCCAAACAAGCAACGATAAGCTACGAGTCTCTCCTCAAATCAACCACCACAACGCTAACGTTGTCCGCGCTCTGCCTCGCCAGTGCCAGCTTAGTCAGCAGCATGGCCGCGTCCGAGCAACCCTTATCCGACCCCGGCGCGCTGTTCCGCAGGCACATCCTAACGATGTCGCACGCCATCTCGTTGGTCACCACGTCCCACAATCCATCGCTGGCCAAAATCAGGCACTCGTCGTCTCGGCTCCTCTCTGTCGTTGTCACCTCGGGTTCCGATATCACGAACGGCTTCAGGTAACTGTCGCCGATGGCACGTGACATGGCGAGGACTCCGAGGACCCTCGCGCCGTCCCAGTAGATCACGCGACCCCCTGCCGCTTGGATCCGGTCCAGCTCGTCCGGCCGGTCCGGCTGTAATTAGCAACAAATCACAAGGACAATCTCGTCCGTCAGATTCAACAGTTATTATTATGGATTTTTCGACCATGAACCCAAAGTCCTACAGTGACTTGTTTTATAATCCAGCCGTAGCTGAAAATAGTGATATATTACGGCAACGTAGATCCAAAATATAACTGCTATAACACACCATCTTAACCGTTAGTATGATTTGAGTTTAATAATGATTTCGAAAATGGGCGGTTTACAAAATAATTCAGGATTAAAAAACAAAATTATCGACGATATTATTTCCTTTAATTACCTTGTGATCCGAGGAGAGGGGCACGGGCACGCCCCTCCGGCAAAGCACGGCACGTGAGTCGCCACAGTTGGAGACGACTATGCGGTCGCCGGACACGACGGACACGACGGCGGTGGACCCCACGTGGTCGCACTTCGGGACCTGCAGCTCACACCTGCAGCTGGCGTTCGCTGCTCCGCCGGAGCAGGATACCACCTCCGCGTCCATTCTAGAAAAGCTCCGCTCCATAACCCGCTTCCAGTCGTCGACGGTTGATCCTGAGCTCGCCCGCTCCATTTCGTCCCTCACTATCTCGTGCATCCGCTCTTTGCACGAAACCGCAACCTAAACAGTAGAAATTACATAAAACAGCCTTCAGTGATAAGGTAAATGATTTGACGGTATATCACCTCAATATTGAGCTAACATTTTAAATTTAAAAAAAATATATATATCTGTAACTGTTAGCTTTTGAGAAAAACTCGTGATGAATAGGAGACCATAAAATTTAAAACTTCAAAGATGTGATATGATTTGAGCGTGTAGCTTACGTGAGAGCATCCATGGCCATCAAAGACCCCAAAGAAGTGAAACTTTCCATCAACCGTCGAGCTTCCGTCGACAAAATCGGGCCGGATCGAAACAGCGTCCTCCATGTCCCTTCTCCTCCCACAAACCGACGTCAATCCGTACCTCGGGCACTCATCAGATCCGCTCAACCCCCGCAATTTCACCTTCGAAATCTCCAGATTCAACCTCGAATCGTTCTCTTCACCGGTATTGTCATCCTCACCGTCGGTCAACCGAGGCGGTGACGGTATCGTCCTCTCCAGCTTCGATCTCTTCCGGCTGAACTCGCCGGCGATCGCCATCGTCTCAACTCCGGCGACGAACTTGTACCGGCCAACCTCCATCCGCCGCCGCCGCGTCGGCGCCCTCGGGGAGGGCTCGCACTGTTCCGTCGCCGCCTCGGTTGTTCCGCTAACCAAGATCTCCGCCATTGAAACCCCGGAACTGGGAGATATTTTTTTTATTTTATTTTCTGTTCTCTCTTTGCTTCGAAATGTGGGGAGAGAAATAAAAAGGGGGAGCGCAGCCCGCCTTTTCTGTACAGAGGTTACGGGCAGCTGCCCGTCACCGCTCGGTCAGCGACGGGTTTACTTTGGTGCGGACGTCGTGCTCGAAACGAAATCCCCACCGTTGATTTCCCCCCACCGAGGAACTGACTACGCGTGGTGACGTTTTCTCGTTGAGGGGGGACTGGACGCGTGTCCGTTGGTGTCAGGTGTCTGACTCTGGTGGGGCCCGCCGGGCATCCACCTGTAGGGGAAAAGGGTGTTCTGTGGGGGCACGTTTCGGGGGACTTTTGGCTGCGGGCGTCGCCGTTTAAAATACGAGGAGGGGGAGAGCGGGGTCCTGACTGACACGTGTCGGCTCTTAGTGCGCAGGTGTCGTGTTCTTTTATTGTTAACTGGGGTTGGCTGGTTTAATTGACTGGGGTCGAGGAGTTTTTAAGGCGCCGAACTAGACTCTTGACTCGGGTGGTGAGTTAGATCTCTGCTATTGAGGGGGCATAAAAAATAAAAAAGAATCTGAACCTTCTTTCCTATAGGAAAGTATTGGGGATCTCTACTGATCTGACCACCGTGGTTTTGATTATTTACTATGTGATGGTAATTTATCCTAAATCCAAGGCTTACCTCGTGTCTATGAATCACGCTCGCTCTTAATTTGCACTATAAAAATCATAATCACATGCTAGATAAACACTAGTTCTGGTAAAATTGCGATCTCTCTATTTCTTTTTTATGAGAAAAAGAACCTAAATTTGGGCAAATACACGGAAACAAATTTTATCTCGAATTTTTTCCCCCTAGTAGCTACTTTTCTCGCTTGCAGTAATCTTTCAAACTAGAATTCAAAATTGATTATCACAGGACCCGCCACATGTGATCTGGACAGTTGAAAAATTATAATATGACTTTCATGATTTTTTGTTTGATTCTGAGTTGGATTATAAAAATAATTCCAGCATCACGTTTGATCACGATAGGTAGCAAAACTCTTGTAGAATTTAATCTTTATTTTTTTTATATATATATTTATTATCACGCATGCTCGTATGGGTATTCGATTTTAACACATATGAATAAGACTCGCATCTCTATTCATGACCGTGATGGATATAAACAGATACGCATGTGTTAATTATGTATGTGAGCGGTGTTCGAGCCGCTTGCACCTCTAATCTCTACTGTTTGATCTTAAGCAGAGTCCCAAATTAATTGCCTTCATCTCGATTAGCAAGTTTGAAATCTTTCGAATTGATTTTCTTAGCTGGTATTTTTCTTCTTTCGCTATGTCTAAGTTTTAGGTATAGGTGGAGGTTGAATTATCTGACACGTATCACATAAGTAGATGATCTGCCACTTCTCCATGATTTATTCCGTCCAAGAAAACGACATTTATTTTTCATTGATGTACCTTTTCAGTAAGCATTTGAGTTACGAAAACAGCTTCCCAAGTTTTCACATGGAACTCTAGCCTCTCGATCTCAATGTCAGAGCTTCATCGTACCAACAACCGGTAGATATTTTCATCGCATTTTCAACGTTTTTCAAGGTCAATTTGTATGCAAATTATCTTTAAGTGATTTCTCATCGAGATCAACTGCTTTGACTCACTTTTAAGTCAAGTTTTTCCATTTTCGTTTTCGCTGTAATAATAATTGTTAAATAAGCGTATTTGAGAGATATGTTTTAATTGAGGTTAGATGGAGTCATTTACCAAAAAACTTAACTTTGAAGTGAATCCTTTGAAAACGAAATTGCACCCCCAAAAAAAAAAAAAAATTAAAACTGTAATTTCTATAGAATAAGCCCATTTTTTACAGCAAGATATTTTTGGTCTCAGTAAGCTTTAAAACCGAGCCTCAAAAGATTGTGGGCGTAGCCAGTTTCCGAAAGAACGGTCTCTCAGACGACAGGTCACGTGACGCTGCGGGAGGGCGAGACACGTAGGCGTCTGTATGGTGCGGGGATCACGTGGGCTGTCGAGCGTATTCAAGAGGTGGGCCCCACGGTTGACACGTGGTTGGGTATCCTGCTGCCACGAAGCGCTCCCGCAAGCTGGCGAGCAAGCAACGGAGAAGGCCCCAGTCCCTCGCGGCGGCCCGAAAACATCCACGTGATAACGGATCGCTGGATTCATGAATGTGGAAAGTTCCGGAATTTTACGTGCACGTTGATTTTGCGGAACCAGGGTATTATTGGACACGTGTTGAGTGTTGGATGGTTGGATGAGGTGTGGAGTTTTGGGTGTGGTGAGGAATCTGAATTTGGAAATGTTTTACTTATTTGGTGGATGATACCGCTGAATGGAGGGGTGGTTTTACGTTTGGGCCCAGCCCAATTTTAGATTATTTTGAACCGTGACCGAGTATTTTAATCCTAAAATATTGTAGGCTATCCCATTGTAGCTACTTGGGCTGTGGGCTAACTTGTTCTCCCTTTCAAGGAGTCATTTTCGATTCTGGGCAGGCAGACTTGTAGCTACTTGGGCTGTGGGCTAACTTGTTCTCCCTTTTAACGAGCCATTTTCGATTCTGGGCCGGCCGAACCACAAATTAAAGGGTCTCGTTGAGTTTGAAGCCTTCATCACTAAGTCTTCTTTTAAACTCTTTTCTCCATCAATTGCTCTCCGTCTACTTGCATTAAGAAGTTCTCGTATAAATTCCAACATTCATTCATTCTATTGTAACTCCAGATATTAGTTTTATTGAATGAATAAGATAAAATGTGCTGCACCTTTTTTTTTTCCCTTGACCGTGGTTTTATCCTGTCAATCAAGATTTGGGAAAGATAATGCTGTGGAAAATAACTTGATATTGATCGAGGGTTGATACACCAATACATACAGGTGAAAGCTCATCCATATGAGTTGTAGAAGTAAAAGCTAGTAAATACAAGCAGATGAAAGGTAAATAGTTGAGAGATAAATACTAGGTAGTTGAGAGATAGATTGATGAGGGATATAATATACCTTAACATAACCCTAATAGATTTCTTGGCAAGGTTTTAAAAAGGCAATACTGTTTTTTAAAAAAAAGATGCTTATTTTATTGAGTACGCCTGCGAAATACATGCATGGTGTAACTAACTTAGTCACACAACCCTATAAAAGTATATGCTTGAAAATTAATATAAATGATCCACACCAATTCACAAATACTTCGCCCGACCTGTACCGGAAACAAGGTAAAAACCAAACCGAACAGCAAAAAAAATCAGAAAGTTCGATCGGTTTTATCGGTTGGGCCCATTATCTGCTGTATCCTTAGGTTTCCATTCCTACGGCTGAAAAACTCATCAATCTGGCAGCAACACTAGCACTTGTTTAAAACAATTTTCTTTTCTAACAACTCTTTGGAGTTGCTCGTTTTGATTACTGCACAGCCGCTACAAACCAAACACATCATTTTTCTTATCAAAAACTGTCGTGGCAATTACACAGCAAACGTACAATCTTATTAACAGAGAAGCGAAATAAAGCACCAGAAACTTTTTCATTCCGGAATGTGATACAAATTTAGTACATCAGATACCATCTAATGGAGGGTAAAACCCCAGAAAAATACCTCACACTGACAACATTCAAATCTTCCAAGCAGCCACAGATTTGCTACCATCAACACAGATTAGCTGACCAGTAACATAAGAAGCAGCAGGTAGGCAGAGGAGGACAGTCAGAGAAGACACATCCTCCGGCTCTGCAATGCGCCCAAGAGGGATTGTAGTCGAACAATATGTTCGGCCACTTCGGTCATCATCTATTTCACAGGAACACGAGCGTTCAGCGTGATACCTTGCTTATTAGTCCCACATCGGGAAGTAACAAAAGTATAGATGGGTGATGGGAATCAGTGTAAGTATGACTAGTCATTTTTTGGAGTGAGCCAAACAACATGTTACATTCAGCGTCCTCGAGGCTTACATCATGCCAACAGGCTTTTAAGTCCTTGCGAGATTCAGATTGGTAGCGAAACTTTTTTTTGAAAAGGAAAATATACTTTTGCCCTTGTGAGACGAATTAGTTGCAGATTACACCCTGCACTGTGGGATTGTTTTGAATACAATTGATATCAACCAAACACATCCCTCGTTTAATCAAAAGCCTGTTGTGACAATTGGTCGACATACTCACAATATTATTGAACACAGCAAACCAAGATAAAGCAGCAGAAAAGATGTCTCACAACGCGAGTAACAAAATTATTTCATCAGATACCATCTATGGAGGCTACAGCCTACATCAAACTTGAAAGCATTCAAATTATTCTAACCAACTACAGTTTTGCCGCCATCAACACAGAAAAGCTGACCAGTAATGTAAGAAGCAGCAGGTAAGCAGAGGAAGACAGCCAGAGAAGCCACATCCTCTGGCTCTCCAATGCGGCCGAGGGGGACTGAACTGGAAAATTCAGCTTCGTTCTCTTCAGTCAGCAGCTGTTTCCAAAGATAACAAGTATAGAATTCTTCAGAATTTTTGATCGCTATCGAAACAACAATTGGGTAAATTTCACAAGATCCCCCTCAAATTTACGACCCAGAGAAAGCCTCGCTGAACTTTAAAAATTCTACAAAACTCCCTTGAATGGGGACTCTCATAAACAATGCTAACGAGTAGAGTAATTGGTTTGAAATTCTGACAGAACAAAGGAGAACGACCCGCAACAACTTTTTACTCGACACGTTAACGACATTTATTAGAGTTTCCAAAGGTTCATGAATTCAGGAGGGAGTTGTGTGAAATTTACTCTTTTAAACTTTCAATAGTCGTGTAAATTTGCCAGTTGAAGGAAGAAGGAAGGGAGCATACATGATGTATAAGTGGAGTTCTGGTCAGACCCGGAGCAATGCAGTTGGTTCGAATATTATCCTTTGCCCACTCACAAGCCAGATTCTTCGTAAGCTGGTTCATTGCTCCTACAAGAGGTAATCTTTGATGACCGAAACAATCAACTCTTTCTTCAGGGTTTACTAAGAATCTATATACCTTTAGATGCAGCATAAAGGGCTGAATACGGTGTAGCTCTGACGGCGGACATTGAAGACATTTGAACAACGCTGCCCGCTCCGGACGCCTTGAGGAGAGGGTGAGCTAGCTGGCTCAGATGGAAACCAGACTCGAAATTGGCGGACATCAAAGTCGAGTAATCTTCCACGGTGTAATCTACGGCTGGCTTCAGGAGGAGTGTTCCTGCATTATTGACCTTGATACATGGCAAGCAGTTACGAATATGGAATCACGATATCACAAAATAAAATCAGTGCCAAAGAATGAGAAATGGAAAGATTTGAACACAGGGTTCTATATGCAACAATGAAACTAAGCAAAACACAGCGATGATACTATTCTATATAAATTTGCTTTTTCAACTAACAAGTATGTTGAGTTTCCCGTGGAAAATAGAAGAGACTTCCTCAATCAGTTTCTCTCGGTCAGCTCGAGAAGATACATCACAAACTGATCCAGTGACAGGGAAGCCCCGCCCCTTCCATTCTTGCAAGCATTTGTCAAGCTCCGCTTCATTCCTTGAACATGTATGCACAGTTGCTCCAAATTTAACCAACTCTTCAATTATGGCATGCCTATAGAACACGGAATGAGAACAAATTAGCGTTCATTTGTCAAGCTCACTCGTAATTAAAAAGCATATTCAAATTTGTCAAGCTCACTCGTAATTAAAAAGCATATTCAAACTAAGCATGCCAAGTCTTGTTACAATTCCTCACAAACCAATTATAATCTCTTATCTATTGTAGACAAATAAGGCCAAGGGGTCAAAAGAGAAGGCTCATGAAAAATAATTTAGTTCTGTTTGGATTCGATAGTGAAGACGAAGAATTAAGTTTTTTTGTGTTTGGCAAATAAAAAAAGGGTTAGGTGTTAACTAATTTTAATCCTAATTAAGGATTTATCAGCACTTTAACTAAACTAAATTAACCCGTTTGAAAATGACAATCTCCATAAAAAAAATAAATATAAAAACTTAGAAATTAAGACCAACAACAGGGTTTTCTCATTCTGCAACCAAAAGAAAATGAAACCAGAGAAGAAGCATCAAATTACAAAGAAGAAGAGGGAAAAGTACCCAATTCCTTTTGTGCCTCCAGTGACTAAAGCTGTTGCTCCCTCAAGAGACCACCTCTCCGTTTTGCCCTTGGCGATCTCACCCATTCTGTAGCCTCTCTAATCTACTGACTCTACCGGTCTGGGCAAAGCTAAGCTTTATATAACATGATGAATTTCTGATTTTTTTTTATAGAGCGCGTGATGCATGCGGGGTCAGAAATAGTTAAATGCTTATCTTTTTAAATGTAGTGGGCCGCGTGCTGTCGGAACAAAATTTGGAGCAGAGTAGACTCTTGATGCTCTATATGGCCATGGTTTCTCAATGTTTAATTTTTTGAAAGAGACCCTTTTTTTATAAATATGTAGTGAAAATGATCTTTTAGCTAAATATTTAGTAAACTCGATCTCTTTTTGGTCACGTCATTAAGGCTAGCTAAAAAAAGGTCGATTTTGTAAAATATCAGTTTCAAAACACACGGTACTACTAGTCCCGTGTGTTTAGTGCTCGCTAATCGCAGCCTAAATCACACACAGAAAATTCACGGGACTAGTGTTTTTTCTACACAGTAGCAGAAAGCCTACGGCACTACTAGCCCTGTGGGTTTAACAGAGCCTTTCGCTTATATTGGCCTAGCAAATACACGGGACTAGTGACTAGTAGTTCCGTGTATTTGTCAGGCCTATGTATGCCCCAGCTGCACCCAAAAATTAGGGCACAGCCGATTTCTCTCAACTCAATCTCTCTCCCGCAATCTCTCTCCCACATTCCATTCATCCTCTCCTACATCACCTCCTTCTCCCTCAATTTTCTCTCTCTCCTTCTCTCCAACCCCAAACTGAGTATCTTCTTAAAAGTTCACTCCGGCATTGTTGAACTCCGACGCCGACGAACTTCAACTCTTCATCAAGGTAAAATTTTCTAGTTTTTGTATAATTTTCTCTATATTTTTTAGTTACAATTGTAGTTTGGAAATAACTCTATGGTTAGAATAATTTTTTTTGCAATTTGGGATAAACAATATAATTTAGTTAAATTTTGATAGATTAAATTTGATATAGAGGGTCTTTCAACTACGGTTTAACTAGGTTTAACTAGAAATAAGCTATATAAAATTTATTTTATAAATAATATATAATTTGTATATGATGAATGTTAATATTTCAGTTTCGATGGTAAATGGAATACCCGTTATTTGCTTATTCAATGGGAAACTGAGTGTTGGCATGAATAATATTCCTATATACGAGGCAGGATCTAGAAAAATATTCATGTTATATAGAAATTGCAACTTCAAAGAAATGATGGAGTAAATATATAGAGTTACTAGGATTAATCATACAGAGTATGTAACTAAGGTCTCCTGTAATTGTCTGATAAATGAAAAAAGAACAATTGCTACAGAGATCACCAATGATGAAGAAATGATTGACATGATACAACTTGTGGAAAGCCAAATCTCAATCGAGTTATTCATTGAAAATTTTCCAATATCCGGTGTTGCATATGCTCCGAGATTTCATATGCTCCTGGAGAGTTCTCCCACATGCTTGACTTAGAAAATAACTCGAGCGAATTCGTTTCATCTCCAAGTGCCATGCACTTAGAAAATGACTTGAGTAAAATGACATGGACTCAACTACAACATTTAAGGGGGCCTTCCCATTGTGCAACGTCAAGTGATGTATTCCACAATGCTTCGGGTCATGTCACGAATAACTTACAAGTTGGTTCTATTGTAGAAGAGGATGAGGATGCAGATGGTGATTATGAAGATGATGAAGAAGAGGAACGTCTTGATAGCATGCAATGTGCAATTGAAGGAATCGATGAGGACACCCATTGGATGGATGAATTTTGTGTAAACAATGATTATGTAGAGTCTAAAGAACAGTTGCCAGAAGAGTTTCAACATGAGGAGTGGATAAATGCCTCACAAACTGACTTTGTTGAGCTTGGTTCTAATTTTGAATGATTCGAGGACTTCACTTTCAAAAAAGGAGATCTATTCGAGAATAAGAAAATGTTAGTTTTCGCTATACGTAAATGGTCAATCAATAATCGGGCGAAATTCAACCCACTGAAAACTAATACAACCAACTACCATATAAAGTGTTACTTCAACAAGAAAGCTCAAGGAGAGTATGCAAGTACTCAAGATTAAAGAAATTCAAAGTGTCCATGGAAGCTTAATGCAGCTGTTAGGAAAAAAATCTAATGGGCAATTTATGATCTCTAATTATTGTGGACTTCATACATCTTGCAATCTGACTGTTAATGTCGATCATAAGGCAGCAACTTCCTCTTATATCTTGACGTTAATTATGCCCGAAGTAAGGAGAGAACTTGATCTGATTACAGGTCAGATAATTACAAGGGTATATGATATGAAAAAAATAACTATATCCAAATATAAGGCATATGATGCACATAGGAAGGCGTTGACTACAATTTTTAGAGATTGAGAGAAATCTTACGAATTACTTCTGTAATATCTTGAAGCAATTAAGAGAAAAAATCTGGGTACCGAATACGAAATATTGTTTAAAGAGACTGCACCAGGAGTGGAGAGGTTCATGCGAGTATTTTGGGCATTTAGACCCGTTATCAGGGGGTTCTCGTTTTGTCATCCGCTCTTAAGCATCAATGACACACATTTATATGGCAAGTACAAAGGCATGCTTTTGGTTGCCACCGTTGTAGACGCAAATGGTGGGCTATTTCCATTGGCCTTTACAGTTGTTGAGGTAGAGGACACATCGAGTTGGAAGTAGTTTTTTCAATGTATTTATAAATTTATCCCTACTGTTCAAAGTCCTAGAACAATTACTTTTATTTCTGACTGGATGAAAGGAATTTCACGAGCCTTGCATAAGGGTTTTGGAGCACCACATCATCACTGATATTGCTTGAGGCATATAATAGATATTTTAAGAAAAAGCACGGAGAGGTCAATTTACAAAATCTATTGTGGCAAATCGGGTGTGCAGCTGACACATTGGTATAAGAGAATTGTAGGGAGAAAATTAAGTCTCTATCAGTTGAAGCACACAACTTGATTGAACAAAATTTAAAGCCGCAATACGAAAATCAATGGGCGTATGTAAAGATGGTGGAGTGCTCTATTGTGTGATGACAACTAATTACTCTGAAAGTTTCAATGGTGTACTTAAAGGTGCCTGAGCTATGCCAATTCAAGCCTTAGTTGCAAGGACGTTTTATGGGTTAAACGCATACTTTAATAAGAGACGTGGTGATGGTGCAAGTTGGACGACGAGTTACACTCTAAAAAATGAGATTTTTCTGCAGAAAAGGATTGTGGTTGTAAGATCATGTAGAATTATTCCATTCAACGACAATGGGAGGTTAAAGATTGTGAAGGTACTTACACTATTTATCTCTATAACTGGGAGTACAGTTGTACTTGTAATATACCATAATTGTAAAACTTACCATGTGAACATGTTTTAGCGGCTAGTTCCAAACAGTATGGTGGCACTTGAGATGACTGTAGCTAGTTATGGTTGATCATAGCCTCAGACATACGCGTTGGCCACTTGAGGATGAGCGTTTGCTTGCCTTGGTAGCCCAAGCCAGTTTTCTCACATGCTCTAGGTTACGGTGGATGAAACTCAATTAGCCACTACTTAGTGCATTGATGGATAAATAGAGGCCAGAGACTAATACCTTTCATCTACGTGTCGACGAGTCGACTATTACTCTCGAAGACGTAGCAGTAATCCTTGGTCTCTGCATTGATGGTCATTGTGTTACAGGGACAGATAGACATGTATGGTGCCGAGTTTGTGAGGAGTTGTTTGGAGTAGCTCCACCCTCGTTGCCCGGAGGGGGGGGGGGATGTTAGATTAAAGTGGCTAAAAGAAACTTTCTCACACCCATTGCCAGAAGATGCATCCCTAGTCATAATCCAGCAACATACTCGTGCATATATTTTGCACATGATCGGAACGTTTCTATTCCCCGATTCAAGCAAAGATAAAATACATTTGACGTAATATAATTATTCCCAACATTTAACTATTAGTGGAAATTATTCATCTAAAATATCCTTTTATGACATATGGAAATATTAATTGAATAGAACTTGTGGTGAATCTTATTGATTATGCACAATGTTCATGAATTTTAACACTACATCTAATGCACTTATTTGGTCGTTTTTGCTAGATTATGTTCATGATAAAAGAATTATTTCGCTATTTGATTTCATAATGATCAATAATGCAAGGGCGCCACAAGAGCCTTGTTTTTGCATATTTAATATATCTTTCTCTAAAAAGTTTACTTGAATAGAACTAAATGCATTTTTTTAATGTGATGGGTGGTTACCACTTCTCGAGAACTTCGACACATGTAGGACATTATCATGGGGTAGTGTTGTTTTAGCATACCTGTACAAGGAAATGTTGAAAGTTGCTTTTAGGCAAAATAAAGAGCTCAACGGGTGTTTTGATTTTATTACAAGTTTGGGCGTGGGAGAAGTTGGTTTTGAAACCAAGATTATGCGAGACACGAGTTTTAGATGGACAGATTCCATTGGGCTGCAGGTAAATAATTTCGAATCTAATTAATGCGAACTTGATTTTGAATTTTAATTATGGTATTAGATGCTAACCTTTTATCATTCACGCAAATGGAATGTCTAGAAATGCTATGATGGGGCCCCGGCAAGACAGCTAGGTTTTTTTTATAGAAATGAGCTCGATCGCATGAATATTTATCAGGTATCAAATTTTAATTTAAGAAAATTTAAGCTACCGATCTATTTCAAAGAGTTACTAATATGTGAAATATTTTCTAGTTCGAGTGGTTGCCATACAGAGATCACCAACCTCGTCTACCACTAATTTGCATGGAGGGCCACAGTATATGGAGAGCAAGAGTTCCTCTCATCTGCTTTGAAATTGTGGAGATGCATGTGCCAGATCGCATGCTTAGGTAGTTTGGTTTGGCACAGCACGTTTCGCAAGAAGTAGAAAGAATAGAGAGAAAGACGTCCAAAGGTGGGCATAAAATAGACTGGGCAAATGCACATCATTAGTACATCGCTAGATGGAGTGATCAGCATTTCAGTAACGCGGAGCAGCTTTATCCTCCGATGGAGGAAACAGATTATATAAGATGGTATTGGGGGAAAACCAGAAGATGGATAATCAATCAGACCACGGCTCCAGTCGACGAACTCGAGATATGAGCCCAACAAGCAAGATACATACCAAGGGGTGTAGATGAGAGAGAATGAGTAAGTAAATTACGTAATTTCAAATAGTTTTTTGTCCATTTTTTATTTTTTTAATCTCTTGTTAGCTTTTGGTTGCTTATATATACCTTTTTACGTAATTGCAGATGAACGCTATGGATGATATAAAGGGCATTGCAAATGAGGGTATAACTGCCACAAGAGGAGATTCTATACATGTATCTCTATATCAGTGGATAGTGCGGAGGGTTCATAGAGCTCTTCATCAAACTCATGAGGATCGGCATGATGGTCGCGAGGAGATGGCGCATGAGGAGGATCTCTTATATGCTCACCGAAAAAATAGACGAAGACAAGGAGGATCTTGCTCGCACGACAATGAAGCTGGTCCGTCACAGCCCCACATGCAACCGGAGAGCGAGCTCGTACAATCTCAAATCGAAGGAGGACGCCGACGATCTGAGTGGGTACGAAGAGGGAGACAATGGGGGAGGGCAGACTTTTAGGTTATATGTGATAGTTTATTGGATTTTCTGCTTAGACTTTATTTGTAAATAAATATACTTAATACATTTGGATTTGTTGGGAGTATTTTGGCGTATGGATATGTATATGAGGTGGATTTATCTATTGTGTTGTGATGTTTTGAATTGACTAAATGTGTTTTAATTTATGTTTATTTCTTAAAATTTATAAGTTATATAAGGATTATACTGTTTAGATATGTATATGAGGTGGATTTATATTTTTTGTGC
>JBAKGM010000365.1:41463295-41477830 GCA_037177215.1 Asparagus racemosus | reverse complement strand
ATTTCTTAAAATTTATAAGTTATATAAGGATTATACTGTTTAGATATGTATATGAGGTGGATTTATATTTTTTGTGCATATGAAATATTGTATATTCGCAGGATAAAGTCGGGATGAATTTGTGCATGTTTTGTGCATGTTTTGAGGATTTCTGTAAAACCCATGGGGCTAGTAGTCCTGTGGGTTTTTCTGTGTGTTGTTTAGGCCACGATTAGCGAGCACTAAACACACAAGACTAGTAGTCTTGTGTTTTGAAACTGATATTTTGTAAAATCAACCTCTTGTTGTCCAACTTTGGTGAGCTGACCAAAAAGAGATTGATTTTGCTAAATATTTAGCAAAACGGTCATTTTTGCTAAATATTTATCAAAAAAAGGTCTTTTTCAAAAAGTTCTCCTTTCTCAATTTATAGGATTAATTGCTCCCTTGTAGAGGCTATAATATCGCCCAATTGTGAACAGACTGTTATAGTTCTATTTGGGTGAAGTTTTATTTGTATGAATACACTCCCTATAGTATTAGCCAAGTGTAATTACACCCGGTTTACTGAACCTTTTCGACTCTTTTGTATGTGAATTTTTTTTAAGGAATTGGAGATCTGTCCTCACCAATAGAATTATAAGGGACCTATCTTCCTCCTCAAAATCATTTTGACTATTTTAGAAGTCGGAAAAAATTTACTAGGGATCTATTCGCACAAATAGAGGTACAGGAGGTCTATTCGTAATTGGGCAACACTACAGGATGTCTATTCACAATTTACCCATTAAAATTTATCTTTGACATAAATCTCTCCATCTTCACTTTCAACGTCCAGTAATACATTTGATATTGGAGTTAAAATTGTAAGATATGCTATGTGGTCAGACTGTGGTAGTTTCTTTATGAATTGCTTCACTTTTATGCTTTCAGTTAGAAGCAACTTTATCTAACGACACACGTCCGTAAGTTTCAGCAAATAACCTCATTTAGCAGCAACTTTCTTTTACTGATGCAGTAGATACAAGGAAAAGCAAATCCACCTTTAAAAAAAAAAATTACTAATAGCACAAGTATACATTCACAATAATAAAAAATTGGTGCAGATTTATGAATAAACCATAAATTGAAATCCTTCTTATTTTTTGTTTGAACTGGTAACTGGAGATAAAACACTTTTCCCATAAGGATTTCAATTAGGCTTGTGTCTAGCTACCGGGCAAGCACAGAGGGCGGCCTGAACCCGGCAGACATAAACTTCACAATAATAGTTAAGAATCTAGGCAGAAATTGTTGTTATATTTTTCTAAATTCTCGTAGAAGAGAATTTTCACACCCAACATTTACACAGAACTCTACGACCATGGGCCAAATTGGCGAAGGAAAAGATAAACATAAGACATCACTAAAATAAACTGAATTAATATCAACAAGTGATCTTCACTGAGAAAAATACCTTCAGGTGATCGATAACCAAATAAAAGAATTGGCCGAAGCCACTGCATAGTCTCTCCAGCTTTCTAACCTGTCTTTCTATTTATTGAACACAAGCCTCTGGATCTTTTGAGCAGAAACTCCACCAATTGTTTGGATAGATAAACTTTAGCTATAACAATAACGGCGAACCAGATATAAAATAACAGCCCTCCGTTACACAAAGAAATTCCAAGATATCGAGTTTTTACAAGCAGAAAACTCAATAACAGACCCATAACGCAAATGTTTATTATTGTCCACGGTCAATGTCCACCATATAAGCAAACTTCAAGCTAAAAGTATCAACATGCAATTCTACTTATGCATGTAATTATGTACAGGCCGAAAATGGACAGGATGTTGCCTAATCGTGGGTTGGGTAGAACCCATTCACAGTCATTCCACCATCAACAGAGATGATCTGCCCTGTGATGTAGGAGGCAGAAGGGAGGCAAAGGAAAGTCACCAGAGACGAGACTTCTTCTGGCTCCCCTGCTCTTCGAAGAGGGGTCCGAGCAATTAGCCTCTCCACAAAGTCTTTGTCTGCAAAGAGCTGAAAAAAATGGAAGAGGGGATTAAAATTAAGATTGTGTTCGATAATAGTTTGTAGCGAACAAGAATACTAATCAAAGAAAAAAAGAAAGTTCACAAGTATATGCTTGAGATTGAACATGACTCTACTGCATCTTAGTAGCCTGATCATGCACCTTCAATAATATGTCAAATTGTAAATCCCTATAAATAAAGAGAAATGTCACTAGAGATCAGATATTAGAACTAGAAATTTCAGGGCTCCACTTTGTCCAATTACCAATGTGACTTGGTCTCTCCATTTTTTCCTCTTATTCAATGTAGGATCATAAACAGCAATCACATAGATGTCCATGATTCGCTTAGCGGAAAAGAGAGTTCTTAGTGCACAGTTGGGTAGCCCTTGCTTAGTACCTCCCCAATTTTCCACCCAAGATTTGAGTATCGGGTGGGGCTGCCCAAATTTCGACAAGACACACTACCAATTGTATTATTCAGATTTCTGCTCTGCTGATGATTGTACAGATACAAAACTCAAGGACGCGGACTCCTAATAATAAAGATCAAGACTTAAATACATGTCAAATTTAAACATTTGGATATGAACCATACTTGTATTGGTTGTAAATCAACTACGAGCTAAGGGGAAGCAGGAACCAAAGTAATTGACATGTGATATTACCCATGTTCAAGGATAAATTATCAGAATCCTCATTCCAATACCATCAAAGGAGAGAGAACTTACATGATCAACAAGTGGAGTCTTGATGTACCACGGTGAAACAGAATTGACTCGGATATTGTCCTTTGCCCATTCACATGCCAAATTTTTTGTAATCTGATTCATTGCTCCTGATACATAAAAACACAGAGACATAACTTTCAACTTGCCATCCTTCTAAAAAAATATAAATAGATGTGTTGCTTTATGTGAACACTTACCTTTGGTTGCCGCATAGATGGCACCACTATTTAGAGCAACCACCCCAGCAACAGACGAGATGAATACAATACTGCCCCTTCCTGATGCTTTAAGAAGAGGATGTGCAAGTTGGCACACATGAAAAGCAGATTCAAAGTTGGTCGCCATAAGGAACGAGAATTCCTCAGATGAGTAATCAGTAGTCGGCTTCCTGATATTTGTTCCAACATTGTTTATCTACAAAATACTAAGAAGTATTAAAGACTTCTCAGCACATGAATACGAAATAAAAAACCAGAGACTAGTAAGGATCAAGCCATTCAGAGATTGTATTGCTCACATTTTTACTAGCTTATCTAATTTTGAAAACAAAACTTGAGTACTAATTAACAGGTCAATTTTCGAACAGATGGCAAAAAAGGATTGAAAAAGGTAGAATGTAGTGGAAGTAAGTGAATAGAGTGGAACATGAAAACTTCCAATGTAATAAGTTGATAAAACAAATATGGTCTCATATCAAAGTGTTTAACACCATGAAGTGAAATATCGCTGGAGCTATTATCCATATAAGGCATATGTCAGGATTTAGAAATCTATTCGTTTTAATGGATTATCTGTAGTAATTGGTATGTGATGTTTTCAACAAGCCACACATGTAAACAACAACAGAACTTAATACTATATGTTGCTAGCAGAAAGATGAAAACTGGAAGAGATTAAGAAGCTGGAAGATGGGATTAAAAAATTGTCTGATAACTGGCCTACTAATATGATAATTTGAAACTACCAATTCCTGATTAACACCAATTAACACCACTATCCAATCATAGATAACAATTACAATGGTAAAATGTAACACATAAACTAATTTCAAAACACTTCAAAGATTTGGGGGACAAATCTCAACATATGAAGATTTTGGGACCTAATTTAAAATATCAAAATTTGCGATTCTCATGAACTATAACATACTAGTTTTGTCAATTTCGGTCCGTCTCGAGCGAAAGCAAATTTGTTATGTGTACATAAATATTTGTGATTTTCACGGGCTATAACCCATTATATTTTATAATTTTGGTTTTTTATGAAAGAATGTAGATAAATTATGTGTCCAACAAAATTTGCGATTTTCATTGTCTAACCCATGATTTTTGACAATTTTGGTTAGTTTTGAAAAAACGTAAATAAATTGTGTACATCCAAATTTGTGATTACATGAGCTATCCAAACGAACTTTTGTCAAAATTGATTCGTTTCAAATGAAATTAACTTTATTATGTATACATCAAATTTTGCGATTTTCATGAGTTAGAACCATTTGTGACAATTGCTCTGTTTTGAACAAATGTAAAGAAATTATGTGTACATCAAAATTTGTAATTTTTATGAGCTATTATAACCTATAATTTTTGTCAATTTTGGTTCATTTTGGACAAAAGTAAATTTGTTGTGTACATCAAAGTTGCGATTTTTGTGGGCTATAATCCATTATTTTTGACAATTTTGGTTTGTTTTGAACGACTATAAGTAAAATATGTGTACATTGAAATTCACAATTTTCATGAACTATTACCCACAAATTTTGTCCATTTTGGTTCATTTTGAATGAACGTATGTGATCTGTGTACAAAAAATTTCGTGATTATCATGCGCTATAACCCACATTTTTATCACCTTCGGTTCGTTTTGAATGAAAGTGAATCAACTATGTGCACATCAAAATTTGTCATTTTCATAGGCTATAACCCTAGATTTTTAAAATTTTTGATTGTTTTGAACGAATATAAATAAATTATGTGTCTAACAAAATATTGCGATTTTCATGAGTTATAACCCACGAATTTTGTAAATTTTGGTTCATTTCGAACGAATGTAAATTTGTTATGTGTACATGAAAATTTATGCTTTTCATGGGCTATAACCAATGATTTTGACAACTTTGATTCATTTTAAACGAATGTAAATAAATTATGTGTACATCAAACTTTACAATTTCCATGGGCAATAACCCATGATTTTTGATAATTTTGGTTTGTTTCGAATGATTGCAAATAAATTATGTGCACATCAAAATTTACAATTTTTATGAGATATAACCTATAATTTTTAGCAATTTTGTTTTGTTATGAAGTAAATAAATTTATTATGTACATCAAAATTGCGATTTTCATGGGCTATAACCCACGTTTTTGAAGCTTTTGGTTCATTTTTAACGACTCTAAATAAATTATGTACACATCAAAATTTATGATTTTCATGATATAACCCTAAATTTTTGTCACTTTTTGTTCATCATTTTAAACGGAAGTAATTTATTATGTGTAAATCAAAATGTGTTTTTCATGGTCTATAACCTACGATTTTGATAAATTTTTTTTGTTTTGAACGAATGTAAATAGGTTATGTTTACATCAAAATTTGTGATTCTCATAAACTATAATATACTAATTTTGTCAATTTTAGTCCATTTCGAACGAAAGCAAATTTGTTATGCACATCAAAATTTACGATTTTCATGAGCTATAACCCTAAAGTTTTGTCGCTTTTGGTTTGTTTTGAATGAAAGTAAATTTTTTATGCGTAAATCGAAATTTTCATGAGCTATAACCCACAATTTTTGACAACTTTGGTTCATTTTAATTGAATGTAAATAGGTCATGTATATATTAAAATTTCTGATTCTCATGAACTGTAACGTACTAATTTTGTCAATTTGGTCCTTTTCGAACGAAAGTAAATTTGTTATGTTGACATAAATACTTAAGATTTTTACGGACTATAACCAATGATTTTTTATAATGTTGGTTTTTTAGATGGAACATAGATAAATTATGTCCATCAAAATTTGCGATTTTCATAGGCTAACACATGACTTTTTAGACAATTTTGGTTCGTTTTGAACGCATGTAAAATAAATTGTGTACATCAAAATTTGCTATTTTCATGAGCTACACCCACGATTTTTTTCCAAATTGGTTCATTTCAACCAAAAGTAAATTTATTATGTTTACATCAATATTTGTGATTTTCATGAGTTAGAACCCATGATTGTTGACAATTTTAGTTCGTTTCGAACGAATGGAAAGAAATTGTGTACATCCAAAAATCTAATTTTCTTGAGCTACAACCTACAATTTTTGTCAATTTTGGTTTGTTTTAAAGGAAAGTAAATTTTTTTGTGTATATTAAAATTTGCGATTTTCATGGGCTATAATCCATGATTTTCAACAATTTTGGTTGAACAATGGTAAATAAATTACATGTATATCAAAATTCATGATTTTCAACTATAACCTAAAAAATTCAGTTTTGATTCGTTCTAAATGAATGTAGATAAATTTTATGTACGTCAAATTTCACGATTTTTATGCTCTATAACCCAAAATTTTTATCACCTTTGGTTTGTTTTGGGAGTAAATCTATTGTGTACAACAAAATTTGTTATTTTTATGGGATATAACCCAATATTTTTGACATTTTTGGATCATTTTGAAAGAATAAAAATAAATTATGCATATATCAAAATTTGTGATTTTCATGAGTTATAGCCCACGAATTTTGTAAATTTTGGTTCTTTTTGAACGAATGTAAATTTACTACGTGTACATCAAAATTTGTGATTTTCATGGGCTATTATCAACGATTTAAACAATCTTGGTTCGTTTTGAACGAATGTAAATAAATTATATGTACATCAAACTTTGTGATTTCCATGGGCGATAACCATCATTTTTAACAAATTTGGTCCGTTTCAAATGAATGTAAATAAATTGCGTATGTCAAAATTTATAATTTTCATGAGCAATAACCTATAATTTTTGTCAATTTTGGGTTGGCTATGAAAGAAAGTAAATTTATTCTGTACATAAAAAATTGCGATTTTCACGAGCTAACTTGTGATTTTTTGACAATTTTGATTCGTTTTTAACGACTTTACGTATATCAAAATTTACGATTTTCGTGAGCTATATAACCCTAATTTTTGCCACTTTTGGTTCGTTTTGAACGAAGTAAATTTATTACGTGTACATCAAAATTTGTCTTTTTCATGGGCTATAACCCACGATTTTTGACAATTTTGATTCATTTTGAACGAATGTAAATAGATTATGTAAACATTAAAATTTGCGATTCTCATGAACTATAACGTACTAATTTTGTCAATGTTGGTCCGTTTCGAACAAAAGTAAATTTGTTATGTGTACATAAATCTTTACTATTTTCACGGGCTATATAACCCATGATTTTTTATAATTTTAGTTTGTTATGAAAGAAAGTTGATGAATTATGTGTCCATCAAAATTTGCGATTTTCATGGGCTAACACATGATTTTTTTGACAATTTTGGCTCGTTTTAAATGAATGAAAAATAAACTGTGTACATTAAAATTTGTGATTTTTGTGAGCTATACAAGTGAATTTTTTTCAAATTGGTTCCATTTGAACAAAAATAAATTTATTATGAGTACATCAAAATTTATAATTTTCATGAGTTAGAAGTCATGATTTTTGCAAATTTTGGTCAAACGAATTCAAAGAAATTATGTGTACATCAAAATTTGTAATTTTCATGAGCTATAACCTATATTTTGTATCAATTTGGGTTTGTTTTAAACGAAAGTAAACTTTTTATGTGTACATCAAAATGTACAATTTTGACGGCTATAATCCATGATTTTTGACAATTTTGGTTTGTTTTGAACAATTGTAAATAAAATACGTATACATCAAATATCGCGATTTTCATGAACTATACATAACCTACAAATTGTCAATTTTGATTCGTTTTGAACGAATGTAAAAATTTTTTGTACAACAAATTTCACGATTTTCATGCACTACAACCCAAAATTTTTATCACCTTTGGTTCGTTTCAAATGAAAGTATATCTATTATGTGTACATCAAAATTCGTGTTTTTACATGGGTTATAACTCACGATTTTTGACAATTTTGGTTCATTTTAAACGAATGTAAATAGGTTATGTATACTTCAAAATTTGCGATTCCCATTAACTGTAACATACTAACTTTGTCAAATTTGGTCCTTTTAGAACGAAAGTAAATTTGTTGTGTATAAATATTCAAGACTTTCACAGGCTATAACGCATGATTTTTTATAATTAAGGTTTGTTATGAAAATAAGTATAAATTATGTGCGCATCAAAATTTGCGATTTTCATGAACTAAGACATGATTTATTTGACTATTTTTGTTCGTTTTGAACGAATGTAAATAAATTATGTACACCAAAATTTGCGATTTTCATAAACAATACCCACGTTTTTTTTCTAAATTGGTTCATTTCGAGCAGAAGCATATTTATTACATGTATATCAAAATTTACGATTTTCATGAGTTAGAATCCCATGATTTTCCATAATTTTGGTTCGTTTTGAACGAATGTAAAGAAATTGTGTACATCAAAATTTACAATTTTCATGAGCTAACATATATTTTTTGTCAATTTTGATTCGTTTTGAACAAATATAAATTTGTTGTGTACATCAAAATTTGCGATTTTCGTGGATTATAATCCATGATTTTAGACAATTTTGTTTTTTTTGAACGATTGTAAATAAATTACGTGAAACGAACGAATGTAAACAAATTGTGTACATCAAAATTTTCAATTTCATGAGCTATAACCCATAATTTTTTTTATCAATTTTGGTTGATTACGAACAAAAGTAATTTTATTCTGCACATAAAAATTAGTCATTTTCATGGGCCATAACCTGTGATTTTTGACAATTTTGATTCATTTTTAACGGCTTTAAATAAATATGCGTACATCAAAATTTGCGATTTTCATTAGCTAGAACCCTAAATTTCTTTTGTTCATGTTGAACGAAGGAGATTTATTATGTGTATATCAAAATTTGTGTTTTCATGGGTAATAACCTACAACTTTTGACAATTTTGTGTCGTTTTGCAAGAATGTAAATGGATTATATGTACATCAAAATTTGCAATTCTCATAAACTATAACGTACTAATTTTGTCAATTTTGGTCCATTTCGAATGAAAGTAAATTTGTTGTGTACATAAATATTTGCTATTTTCACGTCTATAACCTATGATCTTTGATAATTTTGGTTTGTTATGAAAGAATGTAGACAAATTATGTGTCCATAAAAATTTGCGCTTTTTATGGGCTAACACAGTAACACTTGATATTTTTGACAATTTTGGTTTGTTTTAACTAAATGCAAATAAATTGTGTACATAAAATATGCGATTATCATGAGCTATACCAATAAATTTTTTTCCAAATTGGTTCCTCTCGGACAAAAATAAATTTATTATGAGTATATCAAAATTTGTGATTTTCATGAGTTAGAACTCATGACTTTTGACAATTTTGGTTCGTTTCGAACGAATGTAAAGAAATTTTTATGAGCTATAACCAATAACTTTGTTAATTTCAATTCATTTTAAACAAAAGAAAATTTGTTGTGTACATTAAAATTTACGATTTTCATGGGCTACAGATCATATTTTTGACAATTTTGGTTTGTTTTGAATGATTGTAAATAAATTACATATACATCAAAATTCACGATTTTCATGAACTATAAGCTACAAAATTTGTCAACTTTGATGCATTTTGAACAAATGTAAATAAATTTTTTGTACAACAAATTTCACAATTTTCATGCGCTATAACCCAAAATTTTAATACATTTGGTTCATTTCAAATGAAAGTAAATCTGAAAATTTGTGATTTTCATGAGCTATAACCTAATATTTTGACAATTTTTGTTTGTATTGAAAAAATATAAGTATCTTATGTTTATATTAAAATTTGCGATTTTCATGTAACCCACAAATTTTATAAATTTTAGTTCATTTTGAACAAATGTAATTTGTTATGCGTACATTAAAATTTGTAATTTTTATGGAGATATAACTAATCATTTTGACACAGTTGGTTCATTTTGAATGAATGTAAATAAATTATGTGTACATCAAACTTTGTGACATCCATATGCTATAACCAATGATTTTTAACAATTTTGGTTCATTTAGAATGAGTGTAAATAAATTGTGTACATCAAAATTCACAATTTTCATGAGTTATATCCTATAATTTTTGTCAATTTTGGTTGGTTACGAAGAAAGTAAATTTATTCTGTACATCAAAATTTACAATTTTCATGGACGATAATCCGCAATTTTTGACAATTTTAGTTCGGTTATAATGACTTTAAATAATATGTGTACATTAAAATTTGTAATTTTCATGAGCTATAATTCTAAAATTTTGTCAGTTTTAGTTCGTTTTGAACAAAGTAAATTTATTATGTGAATATCAAATTTTACGTTTTTCATGAGCTATAACCCATGATTTTTGACAATTTTGTTTCGTTTTGAACGAATGCAAATAGATTATGTATACATCAAAACTTGTGATTCTCATGAACTATAATGAACTAATTTTGTCAATTTTGATCCATTTCGAACAAAAGTAAATTTGTTGTCTACATAAATATTTGCTAATTTCACGAGCAATCACCCATGATTTCTTATAAATTTAGTTTGTTATGAAGAATGTACATAAATTATGTGTCAATCAAAATTTGTAATTATTATTGGCTAACACGTGATTTTTTTGACAATTTTGGTTCGCTAGGAATGAATGCAAATAAATTGTGTACATCAAAATTTGTGATTTTCATAAGTTGTACCCACAAACTTATTCCAAATTGAATCCTTTCAAACGAATGTAAATTTATTATAAGTACATCAAAATTTGCTATTTTCATGAGTTAGAACTCATGATTTTTGACAATTTAAGTTCGTTTCAAACGAATGTAAATAAATTAACGAATGTAAATAAATTATGTGCATATTAAAATTTATAATTTTCATGAGCTATAACATATAATTTTTGTCAATTTTTTTCGTTTTAAACGGAAGTAAATTGGGCGTGTACAACAAAATTTGCGATTTTCGTGGGCTATAATCCATAATTTAGACCATTTTGGTTTGTTTTGAATGATTGTAAATAAATTACGTGTACATCAAAATTCGCGATTTTCATGAATAATAACCTACAAATTTTGTCAATTTTGATAAGTTTTGAATGAATGTAAATACATTGTGTACAACAAATTTCCCGATTTTCATGCGATATAACCCAAAATTTTTATCACCTTTGGTTCGTTTCAAACAAAAGTAAATATATTTTTGTACATATAGAGAGAAGAGATGTTAAGATGTCATGTGATCTGCGTGATATCAAAGATAACCATCGACTTCCAACAAGTCAGAGATGGAGACATCCAGAAGGAAAAGGAGAAGATGAGAGTGAAAAGACGGTCTCATACAAGGCAGAGAACGTAAAAGGAAGTTGTTGGCAGGGATAGAAGTTAGAGTTGATAATCCAGATAGAGCAAGTTTTTTAAATGGATGGAACTTAGAATGGTTGGATAGAACTAAGTTTTTAAGAGGATAGAGCTCAGAAATGATAACATTAAGCTTTTAGAAAGAGGTACAACTAACATTAAGCTTTTAGAAAGAGGTACAACTATAGTAATAAATGGTAGGAATATTAATGTTTAATGTGTAGAACTTTGCACATAGCTCCCTACTCTTCTTATTTAGAGGAGTTTGAACAAGTTAGATTAGTTCAATCTAGTATTTGACATTATAAGATCACTACCTCTTTAAGCTAGAAAATGATTGTGAGTAGTCTTTTTTGTAGACAATCATTTTAATAATTGGTTAGAAAATTTTAAAGTTTGAGACCCCATCATTTCTCTCAAAAAATTCTTGATTTTATTGAATATAATTATTGATATAATTTCTTTATTTTTTTAAGAGAAGAAAATAAGGCCCCCAAAGTTTCAATTCATGGGTATGCCACTGCAAGTGACGGAAAAGAATTAAAATACGAAAACATGTGACAAACACAGGTCAGATCACATGAAAGCACAAAAACAATACATTAACGCAACTTTGACGAGCAAAACTAATAACTTAAAGGTTAATTGCAGGTAGACCCCCCTGCAGTTCTATTTGTTGTGAATAGATCCCTCTATAGTATCGACCTAAGTATGAATACAACCCCTTAATGAACTTTTTCAACTCTTTTAAAAGAAATTAGCAACTGGGGTCTATCCTCATTAATAGAACTATAGGGAGGTCTATTTGCCTCCTCAAATAATTTTAAGAGTCAAAAAAATTTCACTCAGGGGTCTATTCCGACAAATAGAACAACTACACAAGATCTGTTCAAAGTTAGGTGATACTACAGAGGGTTTGTTCGCAGTAACCCATAACTTAAGGAGCCATGGGCAGCTCACTGTAGCAGTCTTACATATCAACAAGGTTACATAAAGAGGTAAGCGGCCTGGGCATCGGACTCGGCGCCTTCAGCCTAGGTGTTTTCCTTTTTTACTTATTTATAACCAATGTTATCAAAACCGCTAGACACCGGTAGGCGCCAAATTGATGCCTAGCGCCTAGGCGTTAGGCCTAGGAGGAATTTTTTTTAAAAAGTGGTAATGAAGATTTTGCTGAAGGTCATAGGAGTTTTGAGGAGGTGTTCGCAGTCGATGGAGGTCGAAGGAGTTCGGAGGAGGTTAGAGGCCGTGGAGGCAGTAACGGAGGAAATCACGATTAAGACCTAGCGTTGCAATCTGCATAAGTGATCACCGCTCCCCTAGTACTCTCAAGATCGAGGCAGGTGGAGCCTAGGCGGCCTAGATACCACCAAGGCGGGCTAGGCAAAAGCTTTTTAAAACATTGCATATCAATCACAACTTGTTGTTACGATTGACCAAATCAGCACTGTTTCTCCTCCTCAGAACGAAAGTATACAATATCTTTTGTTCATTTACGTGTTTCATGTTCCACTGAGCGAGAAATTTTCAGCTTTGTGTATTGTCAATGCTTCCATCAATCAACAATTAACACATGTACATGTCTCCATTGATATTGCTCTGAGCTTCTTGGTCCATAAACTATAGATTATTTCACCTTAAGCACAACCACTAAATTTCAGAAAGATCATATAACATTATGTGGTCCACACCTAATTGGTTCTAAACCAAATTTGTTAGAAGAATGGGCCTACTAAGTCCTTGAAACTTGACCAAGAAGGGGCAATGCATTGGAACCCAACTTCAAACTTGGTTAGCCAATTGCCCATTTAACCTCTATTGTACCAAATTACATTCCTCAAATAGGGCCTTGCAAATAGGCTAGCAGCCAAACAATTTTTTGTTTTGCAATTCTAGTGCCATAGAATGGTCCTGAAACAGAGACTCCAAATTATCCCTATCCCACCATTCTACCACTATGTCCAGCTTCACTATACACAAAAGAAACATCAATCCTAGGGTGACTTGAATATATTACAACTTTCAAAATCTGCTGCATCTTAATTGAACCGGATGCCATAGCTGAATCAAAGACATTTTGCACACTTCATCTCCAACTTCTCTAACTTTACTAACCACATGTTCCTGTTCAGATAACTACATAGCAGCTTCAATTTCAATCAAAACAAATCAATTCCACTTGACCACAAAATGTACTTTTTTCCATTTTATCTCTACCTCATTGAATGAAGCCACTCAATGCAGCATAACACAATTTCTTAGTTTCAGTGGTCTATTCGACGCTACCATTGATGAAAATTGTAGGGACAGAGAAAACATCGATATGGCATACAAGTGCACCGGTCTAGATTTTTGGTTCCGTTCATTCAGAAGGAGATTACTTTGATTATGTCAATTTGGCATACTTAGTTTCAGGATGAGGTTCTTACCCATGGCCCCGTACAACAACAAATGCTCTAAATTTATGTAATGTACGTGTTTGTACTCACCTTTATCCTAAAAAGAAAAGTTCTTACATCTTCTAATAGGATCAAATCAATGCCATTCAAAATTTCACGTTTCAATCCATCAAAATTCTAATGCAAACATTTCATAACTTACAACACTAGAAAATCAAAAACTCACCAAAATGTTTAATCTCCCATCGAAAATTGATGAAGTCTTCTTCAGCAACTCCTCTCTCTGCTCTCTCACGGACAAATCGCAGACCGATCCAGTAACTCGAAACCCTAGCCCCTCCCATTTCTTCAAGCACGTGGCGAGCTCCTCCTCCTTCCGAGAGCATGTGTGAACCGACGCCCCGAGAGCAGCCAATTCCTCGACCACAGCGTGCCTATCGTTAACAGAATCAAATGACCTCAGTAAAAAATAAATTCAATTCAAAGAGAAATCGAAAGAAAAATCCCCTAAAAATCGAAAGAAAAAGAGGGAAAAAAAAAAGATGCGCAATTGAACCCGATCCCTCGAGTTCCGCCGGTGACGAGAGCGGTCATCCCGATCAGAGACCATCGATGAGAATTTAGGGTTTTGCTGCCGCTGCTGTGATCGTCTCCCATATTGATAATCGAAATTAAGAAGATTATTTCTCAAGAATTAGGGGGAAAGCACAAAGAGATGAAACGAAGAAGCGTATCCACGTACTAAACGTTGGCGAAAGAAAAAGTTATTCATATAGATTTTCTTTTTTGAGTTAATATTTTGGGAAAATTGTGTCAAGGCCCCAAAAGCATGAAGCTCATGTGACCCGCCCCCCCGTATTTTTCCCCATGTGGATCAG
>JBAKGM010000365.1:41437190-41453601 GCA_037177215.1 Asparagus racemosus | reverse complement strand
TAATTACAAGATTTCAAATCAAAGCAGGGAGTAGTTTGGCCTTCAATTACCATCACTCTATGAAACCAGCATATAATCGTGGAAATAGCAAGTGCGATTAGTATGTTTCACTCAAACAAATGCAAGCTGGGATCATGTAAGATTAATTGAACTTCAAGTGAAATGAAACGCTTCAGCAGGCAGAAGAGTTCATTTTGATGCACGGCAAGTGTATAGTAGTCAAAATTAGTGTAATCAGAACCAGTGTATAGGAGACAAATATTAGCGTGAGAAAGGTAAACGAACTGCAGATCCAATATCTGAGTCCTAGTAATATCATGATCTTTCTAAAAATCATATTAACTTATGAATCAAAAATATTTTACTAGTGTTTCAAATTTTATTCATCAGCGTATCATGCACCAAAGACGCATAGGGCAAGTAATATTCCAAATTATTATCTATTATTTCTTGAGAAGCAAAATCCATGGCATGCATTTAGCCCGACAGTGACATGTGCACGTTCCTTGTCATAGAGAATTTCAAAAAAAGTTAATTAGATACATGCACGTTTATGTTTTTCCCCTTTTTTGACCACACTATTCCCCCTCCATCCACGCCTTTGGAGAGAACAATTTTCCAGCATATCGGTTATATACGCTTCAACTTCATGCTACATATACCAGTCTATACCATCTCTTGGTACAATCCACAATATTCAAGAAACAGCAAGTGACAAATATGTAGTCATTGGCTCTTCTATGTTGTTCTTTTATAAAAAAAATTCTTTTCTTTTCTTTCCTACCTCAAGAACTACTAGTTGGAAACAAGAATATGGAAATGTTAGCTTGTTATGGGAATAAATGATGATGTTGGCTTGTTTATCACACTACTGCTGAGCATCCCATTAGAATTGGGTGAGCTCCTAGTTCAAACCAGTAATATAGAGAAAGTCATCCATGAACCGAGCTCCTCCAATTCTAATGGGATCATCGGTAATTGTGTGATTAACAAGCGATATCATCATTTATTTCCATCTCAAAGCTTATAGTAATCCAAGTGTTTCCGCCGTGAAAAAATATGCTCCTAAAGAAATATGTAGAAGGTCTTCATAGTATGAGAAATTACTTTTTAACATTTTCATAAAGTTATCTAATTGTTTTTAATCTCCCGATATATATGTATATTATGCAGAAGAAGAAGCTTACCCATTATCGGATGGTGATTGACAATGATGATTTGATCATTTCAACCATCAAAAATTATACTCATGAAATATATGAGTCTATTTTAAATTATTTCTAAATTTTTCATGGCACTCCTAGTTCATTTGGGGTGTCTACCGCCTGTAAATGCCAAATGAGAAATGACTTAACTGAGTTTTATTTGCCCTTCTCAAGGACATTTTACTTATGGGTTAATTGCATATTGGTCCCTTAAATCATCTTTAATTGCCAAATAGTCCCTCCAATCTCATTATTTGCTTATTAGTCCCTTAAATCTTCAATTTTCTTGCCAATCCGTCCCTCGTGTTAGGTGGTGTTGTTAATGACCGTTAAATGTGACGGAATTAGGTAGAATATCCATTATAACCCCACCTATACTAACTCAAACCCGCATTCTTTCTTCTCCAATGGTCTCATGCTTCCACCAGACCTAAAATTGAGTCATTCTCATAGCGAGCTTCCCTCTAAACCCAAAACTTGGAAGGGAAATATATACCCCAGGGGTAATAAGGTAACTTGAGTTGTTGGGTTAGCATTAACTCAACTAGAGTTAGAGAAGTTAACAGTTTTTCTAACAGAAGGACCATATGGCAAGAAAACGGAAGATTTGAGGGACTAATAAGCAAATAATGAGATTTGAGGGACTATTTGGCAACTAGAGATGATTTAAGGGACTAATATGCAATTCCCCATTTATTTATTTGTCAATTATAGATGGGGGTTCATTGGGAAAGTTTAAACTTCAAGGGGGTTTTGTGAGATCCCAGAGTTCAGGGGATTTTGTGCGATAAAAAAGTTTAGGAGGCTATCTGCCAAAAAATCCCAAAGTTTAGGGGCTTTTTATGAAATTATAATTAAGCAGTTTGGAACTTTTTTAGCTTGATAACACCATTCTTATGTCACTAATCATTTAAGCAAGCTAATGGAATTACCTATCATAAAAGCTATAAGCTAAATTTTAAAGTTTCCTATTATCGCAGGTATCATTGTATTGTGTTCGGTCGTCAAAAAAGAAATCATTTTAGCTTGATACAAAACTGCCTGATGATAAAAGTAATGTCTTTTTACTACTCGTCACTTGATCGAATATGAATACGATTCAGTCATGAAATACATTTAATTAACTTTGTATTTTTGGATGACGTCATTAGCTATTTTTTTTACAGATAATGATAGAATTGGTTGCATCTAAATTTGAAAAACTAAAGACCAAAGCTGAATAGTGTGAGAGATGTGATTGAAAAAATTAGATTCCAATGTTCTATTACATGCTGGTACTTGCATAATTTGCAAGCTATAATATGCTATACAATAACATTGTTCTATTACATGCATGTACTTGCATAATTTGCAAGCTATAATATGCTATACAATAAAAAAATAAAAATGAATTATGCTTATTGAATAGTTTAATTGTTGTTTTAGAAATACCGGTTAATATAGTATTTTCTTAAAGCTGTGACTTTTTCTCAGCAAGCTATAATAGTTTAATTGTTCTATTAAATGCATGTACGTGCATAATTTGCAAGCTATAATATGCTATACAATAAAAAAAATTTAAATGAATTATGCTTATTGAATAGTTTAATTGTTGTTTTAGAAATACTGGTTAATATAGTATTTTCTTAAAGCTGTGACTTTTTCTCAACAAATATATATATATATCCGCTAAAAGCTCTTAACTTTCTTGAAGTTTTTGCAAATGCACCATATCAAAATTGTGACAAGAACAAAATTATTGCAACATGAATTAGAACAAGTTGTGTAAGTTTGGATACTTGCTAGGTCAAGCTATTTGAGACTTAACTTGTTTCCAAACGGTTCATTGCAAGTGTTTGAAGCCTTTTATGTGAAGTTTATTCCTTAAAGCTCCTTAACTTCTCAAAATTTCAAAGTTGTATTGATGATTGAGGGATCTTTCATGGATCAAAACATGATCTGTTTACAAAGCATTACCACTTTTTAATCTATTTTAGAGTTGTGATGAGGTTGAGGGCTATACTTTCTTTCTCTAACTTGTTTTTTTCAAAGCACACTGCAAATGCTACACTAATTAGCCTATCAAAATTCTCAGAAAATAGAAAAAATAGGAAATCATCTAACACATATAAACTAGTTAAAGCAGATAAGGATAGAAGTTAAACATTAAAATGGAAAGCTGACTAGCATCACTAAGTTCCCTAAGTTTTTCGAAAACTACATCGACATTAAGCCCAAGAAAACATCATCATCAACATTTGAAAAAATGCTTAAGGTTAGGGACAAATGCCATAATCTATAGGTTAGTCAATGCTAAAAGTACCTTTGTAAAGTTTTCCAAGGAGTCTGCACTCTCTGATCAGCATCAGAAATGTCAACAAGCTAAAAACTGGTTACAACAGTTGAATATAGTCACTTATATATGGCAGATGGTAATGCCAGGGTTTTAGTTTAGTAAGCGAAATTCTCATTTATGATATAAATAGGAAAGGAAAAAATAACAATGTAAATAGCATTTATTGCCTTTGAGAGGAGGTGAAATCACAATCAGAAGCACAAAAAAGATGCTACACTTCAAATAACAAATACCTTCAAATGAAAAAAGAGGTGCAAGGTTCATGCAATTACTCAAGCAACAAAGATAAACAAGTAGTTATGTGAATTTGACTTGGTTTACACCTACCTATTGCTTCAAGATGTTCACTATTTCTCCCTTTGATTATCTTTGCACACTATCCATCTTGATTTTTTTTTCTAATAATATTCGCTTTAGGTAATAGATAAAGGTTCCAGAATTAATACAACTACCCCCACAATTTCCCGATATAAAGAATGAAATGTCGTTTATTTATTCCTTAAAGAACTGAATGTGCTTAGCTGCTCAAATACTGATACGCTGATTCCCTAAAAATTTGTACTAGTCTCCTTCATAGTAATCTTTATAATACCTCTTCACAGACACAAAATTGCTCTTAAAAATTAGGAAGCTACCACCAGATTCTACTGAAATCTGACACGAATATGCTGTTCAGGAAATGTCTACAATTGTCTCCCTTCAAAACTAAAAAACAACATTTGAATATTTACTAATCACATTTTCCTCGTGTGACCAAAAAAGTAGAGCTAATTTGTTTTATTTCAAACTGAAAAAATAAAGTGTAAAATAGTTAAAATTACATGATCAATAATAGAATTACAAAATAAAGCAAATCGATTATTGCCTCAATATTGAGTACTTTAGAATTGACATATAACTACCAATAATAGAATTGACATATAACTATCATATAAAATCGTTACTCAAAAATTATCTGCGGTAGGATACTATGAAATTGTAAACCATATTTTTCGAACTGAGAATATGGTCTTATATTTGTCAGAAACCAAACTTTCGGTAATTTAGTCCATCCTTTCTCTCATAAATAAATAAATAAAATCGCTATTAAAAAATTATCACATAAAATCCATTTTATTTACAAACGCATCGAGTATATGGAAACATTACCCTATTAAATATTCCTTAGTCAAAATTCACTATAAATTCAGCAAAAAGAGGGGGAAAAAATAAATCTAGGGTTTGGGTTTGCAGAAGGACGAAGTAACCTGAATGTGATCGCAGGATCCACGGTGAACAAAAGCTCATTGGTCCCGATCAAGCATTAACTATGAGGAATCTTGAATGCTATGTAGCCTCTGATGAACCTGCACAAATTACAGAAAATTAATTTTAAATAAAAGGGAGGGGAAAAGAGAGAAAAAAGAAATTGAACGCAAGATTTGCTCACGTGCGAGAGCCAGCAAACGAGAAGAGATCTGGAGCTGCGATAGAGCGGAGAAAGTTTGATTAAGATTGTGGAAATTGGGAGCGGGAAAAAAAAATTAAGTTTGCAGTTTTGGGAGAGGGATAAATTTTTGCCATTTCTGGTTACTAATTTTGAGGTCAACATATTGGGCCTATAAACAAAAAATTGATTCGTGTTTTTAGTTGCGAGGACAATTTGTAATGGCTCCAACTAAGCCCACTCCGTTCAAAGCGCAACTAGGCTCCTTGTTTGTGTAATTAATATCGCAATCGGCCCTTGTAATTAGTATGTTCAGCCTAACAAAAATTTTCAGCCCATGAAACTTGCCTTTTGGTTTTGGATCACTTTTTTTTATACCTTTTTGGTCACGATATCTAAAATCCCAAGCATATCCTTCTTTCTTCAGTTTCTTTATTTTGCTCATCGCAGTGTTCTTTCAATTTACAGCAGTTCTAACTTTTTAATAGTACAGCCTTTCTAACTTTTTAATTGTTTTCCAGCAAATAAATGAGATTAATATATTAGAGGTTAAATTGCGGATATCAAATAATAAATGGAAATGTTCATAACATTAAAAATCTATACTAAAAGGTTGCATATATTATTGGTTAAATTTCTTTACCCAAAAAATCATGATGCCATTACGCTTCTTTCGTTCCAGTTTACATGCACACCATTTCTTTTATGCAAAGAAAAAAAAAGTTTCTAATGTCTGACCTTTAAAATTTTAAATTTGAACACTATTTGTAATCAGTGTTCTTGCATAGAAATATGCAAATGAGGATAAAAATTGAATTTTAAAAAAATTTAAAATCACTTATATCTCAAATTGAAGCTAAAGTATTACTGCTTAGAAGTTCCTGAGGTAGTTCCCTCTGAAATTCATGATATTTATGAGATATACAAAATTAGAGGTCAAATCCGTAGTCAGGAAAAGTATTCTGTGCATAATGCATTATTGTGTATCGAATTGCAATATACTGATATAAATTTTGACAATATTTTGTAATCACCTATTTACCTTACTGTCAATATGAAGTTGTTGCTAAATATTTTCTTGCACAAATAAGTATTATGTCATGCACGCATCGCGTGCACCTGGAGTACTAGTAGCTTATTATAGGAACTATGTAACAAAAAAGCTATATAGTTTCTTATATGCAAAGTTTAAAGTTTCTCATTATCAATAGATGTCATTATAACAGTATTTGGTCATCAAGGGAATATGCATCCAATTCAATCGTTTTAAATTGTACGCATAATTTGCAGGGTATGATAAGCTATACAATAAAAAAAATTCAAAATGAATTACGCTGATGAATGCTTTAATCGATGTTTTAGAAATACCGGTTAGTATGGTATTTTTTTTAAAGTCGTGCGCATGAACGTGGACTTTCCTCAGCAAATATATTTACCTAGCTAAAAGCTCTTTAACTTTCTTGAAGTTTTTGCAAATGTACCAAATCAAAATTGTGACAAGAAGAAAATTAATGCAACATGCATTAGAACAAGTTGCATACATTTATACATTTGCTAGGTCCGGCCATTTGAGAGTTATTATTTTCGAACGGTTCATGGCAAGAGTTTGAGGCCTTTTACGTGAAGGTTATTCCTTAAAAATACATAAATCATCAAAGTTTCAATGATGCAGACTTGCAATGATGATTTGAGGGATCTTTCATGGATTAGAACAGAATTGTTTTACAAAGCATTACCCTTTTTTTTAATCCGTTTTAAAGTTATGATGAGGTTGAGGGTTATAAGTTCTGCTCTTGTTTTTTAGAAGCACACAGCAAACACCACACTAATTAGCCTATCAAAAGTCTTATAAAACAGAAAAAAAAAAGGAACTATTCCAATTATCGAACACATATAAACAAGTTAAAGCAGCATCAGGATGGAAGTTAAGCATTAAAATGGAAAGCTAATTGTAGCATCACAACTTTCCTGAGTTGTTCAAAAACTAGATCAAGACGTTGAGCCAAGAAAACATCACGAGTTGCTTAATGTCAAGGACAACTATCATATTCTATAGGATAGTCAATGCTAAAAGTACCTTCATAAAGTTTGCCAAGGAGTCTGCACGCCTCTGGTCAGAGCATCACAACAGCTAAAAATAGGCTTAATTAAGGCTAACCTGCGCGATGCTACGTGATATTTTTAAAAAAAATTTTGGCGTATCATTTAAAATTCCGTACTTAAAATACAAAGTGGGGTAAAAAAGGTGACCACACTTAAAATAAAATGCTGAGCTACAAAGTGGGGTCAAAAAGGTGACCGCACTTAAAATAAAATGCTAAGTGGGGAATCTGAATAAAGTAAGGTGTTAGAGACACCTTAACTATTTTACATAGCAAGCCCACCTACTCTCGCCAGGTGGAAATGCGCCTTCTATAGTCTAGGGGCGGCTCCTAGCTTAATGTGTTTCTGCCTTATCTTGGTCGTCACATCATCTAAACCGGTATTGTCTTGCCTTCATAATTTTCCTGAAAATTCTTATGCTGACCCATCTGACTGGCTGTTGGGCCACTTTCCAAAGCCTTCTAAGGGGCTTCCTCATGCCTCCATAGCATTTGCGATGTTTTGGAGGCCAATATCGTCTACTGCATCGCTAAGGTGTGTAGAGGCTACTTCTTCTTCATCCGAATGTTCATCATTAATGAATGGTCCTGAAAGCACATCTCCTTGTATTCTTGTTAGTTGATATGCTTTTAATTTTGAAAAATATATCACATCTCCAGGGTTCTTAATGGTTTGTCCTGAAAAAGAGGTTCTAATAAACATATTTTCAAACCTCCAGGGACCATAGATCTTGGTATGCCGATCTTTTGTAATGAGCTTCATGCCTGGCAAAATAATGTATGGTTTGCGATAAACCATCACCCTGTAATAATTAATCTGGTCCAGGATATCTACTTTATCTTCGGAGATCATCTGGCCTTGGGGAATTTTTATATAGCTTTGTCCTGCATAGGCCACTTCCCTAATTGTAATAAAGCTCCTCGTATTGTCCAGATGCTTTGGCTCAAATGAGGGGGGGGGGGGTATGCTTTGAAACTTGGCTTCATAAGTTCCTCTAGGCTGTTCTTCAGACAGAGCTGCAAGAGTTAATCCCCAAAAAGGGGATCAAGGGACCGCCTCAACTTTCGCTAACGCCTGTGACTGACGCTAGAAAAGGAGCCCTGGGATCCTTCCTACTGCTTTTTGTTATTTTCTTTCCAAAAAGGGGGTCAGGGGACCGCCTCAACTTTTGCTAACACCCGTGACTGACGCTAGGAAAGGAGCCCTAGGATCCTTCCTACCGCTTTTTGTTATTTTCTTTTTCATTTTCTTCACTTATTCTTTCCCATCTTACTATGGCCTCTATATTTTCTCTTTCATTTTCTATTTCTTCCTGTATCTCTCTTACTTTTGTCTTAATTTTGAATAACTTCTCAACTATATCTTTATTTATTTTCCCTACTTCTATCTCACTTTGGGTAATGTAATCTGTTAAGGAGCTTAATCTCCTTACTTCTTTTCCTAATGTTTGTATTTTCCTTTCTCTACTCATTATTAGGTGTTCCGTCTCCTGCGGCACAATTCATTTAGTATATTTATTACTTCTGCTCCTTCTTCTGTTAATTGGGTTATTATTTCTCTTACTCTATTTACTAATTGGTCTAGCCTTATTAAGTCCTGTATGGGATTCGTACTGATTTTCCTAATGTTAAGTACTTCAGCTAATATACTTAATAAATCTCGTCAGACTTTGCTAACCATTTCTTCTAATTCTACAAGTCTTGCTAATAACTGTTCTGTGGTGCTCATAATTATGGAATCTTCCTGTTCCCAGATAAGATCCTCCTATTTATTTTTACACTGGAAAGTATCTAATGGTTTCAATGATAATTCCGTCGGGATTAAACCTCCTGGGGTTCCCTCCATACACTAGATAGAATTTTACTACGTCCCTTCTGTAAATTAGTTATGTATTAAGAATAAGTTATTGCATCCCTTCTGTATGATGTTGTGTCTGAGTACACAATCTGAATTTTTCTCAAGTATTCCTACAGTTGTCTAGGTTAATGGCCTCCCTGCCTAAGCGGTACTTTTCTCTCTCGATCAGAATACACAGAGAAAATTAAAGACTGTCAGAGCAGACCCATACTATAGGGTTGGCCTCACTTATCTTAATTACATAGCCATTATACTATAGGGTTGGCCTCAAATCCTGTCTAGCATATAGGTAATATATCATGAAACAGACAAGATAATTTCCAGCATAATATCATTTTATACTGAGGAGTTTTATCTAAGAACAGAAAGATAAAGTTTTTAGCCTATCATGGGCTTAATGAGAACAACAAACCAAAGATGGATAGTATTAATACATGCTTTTTACAGACTCTGAACTGGTTCTCCCTCTCAGTTTCTTAGTATTTTACAGACTTTTAGACTCGTACAAGTTTTCTCACTCTTTTCTTTCTGTCTTTTCTGTCTCTACCTAGTGAGAATTTGAAACAATAGTATTAATACCTGTTTTTGTTGTTGTTGCTGTTGTTGTTGTTGTTGTTGTTGAAGAGTTTGGTACTTATACTTTGAGGCTGACAAATGGGGGCCGATGAGCTAAAAGTAAAGTTGGCTGTTTGATTGGCAGGATATATTTTATGCTGAAAAACGCTTTGAAGCCCTTGTAGAGTAGAATATATCTCATGCTCATCCAACTAATTTTTAAGTTTAACACATAACAGCTATATATATATATATATTTTTATGTAACAGCTATAGTAAATGACTAATTTTTAAGTTTAACATACAACAGTTATAGTTAACAACTAACTCTTAATATAAATAAGTATTGTTCAAGTTTAACATATACAGCCTATGTTTAACACCCATTTGCCAAATATAATCGACCATTATACTCTAAAAAGATAGATGTTATGTTTAACAATGGGCTTAGTAACTGTGCACTAGGAGATCAACATCGGAACAATATTGTCAAAGTTAAAGCACATAATTAGATGACTAAATAAATACTTATTTCTCACAATCAACATCTAACTGTTATGTTTAACATCATCATCTAAAGTTTAACTCTTAACTTTAACAACCAACCCATAAACTTAACAACTGACCATTAGCTTTAATATCAAGTGAATAAAATTAATAACCAACTCATAAACTTAACATCTAACTGTTATGTTTAACAGCTATTGCCTAAAGTTAACACCTTACTCTTAACTTTGACAATAGTATACAGATTGATAACTATACATCCATTTCGTCGATTGTACTTGAGCAACCATTTCAAGTTCTTCTCATTTTGAATGGAAAAATGTAAGTAGTTATCCCTTTTTGATTTGTACTTGAAATATGAAGCCTCAAAAGGCAATCTTAGTTTAACCATTTCAAGTTCTTCTAATTTTGAATGGCAAAATGTAAGTTGTTATCCCTTTTTGATTTGTACTTCAAATATGAAGCCTCGAAAGGCAATCTAAGTTTCTTTGACGCATCAAATTTCAACGCCGTGGCTGACAAGTATGCAGACATTGACGTCGTAGCGATTAATTTTGTGCATTGTTCTTCGGTGATGGTATTTCTGCTGTCGGTGAATGCACGGTTGTTGGCAGAACATAACGCGAGGTAGCATTGGGGGAGAGGTGAGAGAGGTCAAGGTGAGTGACGAAGAAGAACGAGGTGGGGAGGAGGAAGAGGTCAGGGAGGTTAGATAAATAATGATGAAGGAAAAGTAAATAAGGGAAAATAAAACTTGAAAGCTAACAATTCAAATACATCAGACATCACTGCAAGAAACAGAATATAGTACCAATAGGTGATGTTCATTGAGAAAAATACCCTGGAATGATCGATAACAAACCTAAAGAACTGGCTGAAGCCGCTGAATAATTTTGTCTCGTGCTACCCTGTTCCCTTCTCTATTGAACATGAGCGTCTAGATCTTTTGAGCAGACATTCCACGCATTACACGAAAAAAATAAAAAAAAAATCCAAGAAATCACGTTTTACAATCAGAAAAGTCTGACTCGACTGAATATATTGCGCATGTTTTATTATTTTCAATGGTAAAATTTTCACCATGTAAACAAACTTCAAGCTTAAAGTATCAACATGCAATTGTATTTGTACTGGTACAAGCGCAAAATATACAGCATGCTGTCTAATCATGAGTGGGGAAGAACCCATTCACAGTCATTCCACCATCAACAGAGATTATCTGCCCCGTGATGAAGGAGGAAGCAGGGAGGCAAAGGAAAGCCACCAGAGATGAAACTTCTTCTGGCTCTCCTACTCTTCGAAGAGGAGTCCGAGAAATTACCCTCCCGAGAAATTCTTTGTCCGCAAGGAACTGAAGAACGGAAAATAAGGGATTTAAAATTAGTATCCTGTAACACATACTGATTTGTAGCCAACAAGAACACTAATAAAGAAAACAAGAGGGTTTACGAGTATTTGCTTGATACGAACCATGACTCTACTACACCTAAACAGCAGTCTGATCAGATTTACACAGAATCAACAAATTAAGGAAATGAAATAGATCATCTACCAGAACAAGGATGGAAGCATCAAACTTTACATGTTAAATATTTGCATATGAACCATATTTGTAATTGTTGGAAACTCACATGTAAATCGACTATGAGCTAAGGAAGGGAAGCAGGAAACAGGTAATTGATATGGGACATCACCATCAAATATTCAGTCCAATACCATCAAAATTGTAATGTGACTTCAGTTTCTACAAGCTCTGAATCAGATAGTCAGATTCAACTATTGATATAAATAGCTATCGGTTATAGGCTCCCTACATTCTCATCCCTGTATCTTGGCTCTCTACAGATGAACATATAGTAAATGTAGGATATGAATCACAGACTGCTAGAGAGAGAGAGAGAGAGAGAGAGAGAGAGAGAGAAGTTAACCTAGTGATCAATTAGAATATATCATATAAATATATTATTGGAATATTCATGTGAGTATAGTCCCTTATTGGAAAAGTTAAGAAAGAGCGATAGATTCAAATAGGAGTTAGGGCCAATGCCTAATAGCTCAAAATTTTAGGTTAATTTGGTTCATAGCCTTCTCCTGATGGAGCCCAATTTCCCCCTAACAAGCACCCAAGGGAAAGTAAAGTACAATGTGAACCCTAGAGGGTGTCGGGAGGATGACTAAGGTCAATTTAGTCCACCATCTTCAGATGGTGGATGATCATATGATGCATGACATACCATGCTGCTCGCATGGCATACATAGAGAGAAAAAACTGGTATAAACCACACTTGGATGTGATTGGCCCACATCATTCTATATGAGAATCCCCTTATATATATATATATCGCTAATTGGATCGATATGTCTCTTGATACTTGTGATGATCCAAGTTTTCTACTACAGTGACTGTTCAACTTAGCAACGGGCGTGTGGACAGCATGAAAATATTCTGTATCGGACAAAGTTTTTTTTTACAGCATAGTGAAGGATTGCTTGGCTTTAATACTTCACGGATTTCGCCCTCAAATTTACCCTATACACTATACATTGTTACGTATATTTTGTCCATGGGGTGTAGCTTTGTAAGAGACCAATTATTATGTAGTCACTATTTCTCCACCCGTGCACTCTCTTCAACTACATTTTCATAAATGTGATTTCTGATGAATGTTCAACTTAATTTGCTGTCAAATTAGTGCCTTTCTGGTCCGAGACTGCTATTTTCTTTCAACAGTTTTTTTTTTTTGGGTTGGTCTTTGTTTATCTCTTTTGATCTTACTTTGAATTGTCTAAAAAAAAGGTTTGTGTTTAGTGCTTTGCAATAATAATGTAATATCCGTTTGAAAAATAAATGTAATATAATGAAAAGTCTTTTATGTGAAAGGTTCTAGAATCAAATGTTTCTTGTATAACAATTATATATACAAAGGCTAAATTTCACTTAAATATCACAAAGTCTCCCCTCTCTATCACCTATATACCATAAGTTGTATTTTGTATAAAAAAAATACCATAAGTTGTTGAAAAATTATCACGAGTACCATTGTTCAAGTAAACATGCAAGTTTTTACCTAAATATTTCTCTATGATAGTTCCCTGCTAATTTTAAAGCTTTGCAACTATTAATATTCGTTAAATTTGCTATTAAATCAACTAAAAATCTTTTTCAAATTTATCTTAATTATGCTTTTAAAATAGAGTTGGGTATGTCTAATGATAAATTAGAATAATACTAATGGTTTTCTGATATAATATTAAGGTATAATATCAACATGATAGTGTCATATAGAAACATTCAGATGAAAATTTTCAGAATTGCATGATCAATGGCACTAACATGATATTTTTTAATAACTTATGGTGCTTTTCTGATATAAAATGCAACTTGTAGTAAACAAATCATAAAGTAGGAAAACTTTGTGGTAATTAAGTGAAATTTAGCCTCACACAAATTATGGTGGTCACAAGATACACCATTGATGAAAGAGGAAAAGTAATTGGACTTCACAAGTAATAGCAACTATTATTTTCTTTTGTCAAACTTTGAGCATGTTGTAAAGGTACCAAGGTAACCAATCCCACTGGTGTACCATTTATATTAGATGCCTGCGCAATCAAAAGGACTAAGTTTTGCTGTATATTGCACGCTTGATCTATATGAGAGCTCGATCTATATGAGAGCTTGATTCATCAGACTTAAGATGCTTCCTAAACCTTTCTTGACCTGGATCCGTCTATATAGGCTATCGTATCATCTGCGGGACAAGGATTTCCTTCAATTGCTTTTGAATGAGATCGGCGAGTGCATCATGTGCTCCAATGATGTGGCTTTTCTTTCTAACTATCGTGATTGCAAGGTCCTTATCAAAGTTAGAGACTTATCCGCTATCCTCAAAATGATCAGATTTTGCTATGTTTCTCCTGTCGATGGTAACCTGATGGAAGGATATACGATGACTCAGGTCATCGAGAGACCAGTCTCAGAAAGAGCCATTGAAAAACCAGAAGTTCGTGAACACTAAGCAAAGTGGGAGGGTAAGACATCATCGGAGTCAGACGGAGTTCATAGGGGTGTTCAAGACGAAGAGATTACCCATAGTCGGCCAGTCAGGAAGGTTTTGTGCTCGCTAGAGAAGCTAGAGAAGGGGAAGGGCAATTTGGTCCTTTCACTTTCAAATTAAAAAAGGGCGGGATTTTTGGATCCCTCTAAGGTAGTTGTAGTTGTGGGCCTTGATTCTAGGAGATCCTGTATTAATTTGGGGCCTCTGATTGCGCTTGCTAATTTGGTTGAGCCTGAGCTGATTGAGCTTGTATGGAATGGTAATAATATGATGGTTGAGCGGGACTAGTGGATGGATTTTTTTGTATGCACAAGGAGTGGGGGTTCTAACTTCCCTCCTCATCCTCTCTAGCATGTTGCTGACTCAGCGGCTGACTCCACATCCGACTCACCAAGGGATTCGAGGAAAGACTCTTATGTCCCACCAGGCTTTGAACATTTAGCTGCGGGTAAAAAGAAGAAGCTCGTGGGCAAGTCCAAACTAGTGGGCAAAGCTATGGGCCATAAAGCATATCTGCGCCATCTTGCTACCTCCAGATCTCTTGTCTCTTCCTCCAGACAGGGTAAGTCTTCTGCTTCAGTATCTTTACCTTTAAATGCAAAGAATAATAATGATCTAGCTAGTATTTTCTCCAACTGTGGATCTAAGGACCCAAATCCCTTAGAAGGTCTGGTTCGTAGTAAGTATTTGGAGAAAGAAAGAGCAGGTGGGTTTTCATACCCCCTGTCCTCTTCTGAGTTGTGTTGCTCCTTTTTATCCCATGAAACTTGGTATTTATAGCGTTAGAGGTCTTAATGACTTGTCCAAAAGAAGAATGGTTAAAGACAACATCATGTTCTTTGCAGTTGCTGTCATAGGTATCTAAGAGTCCAAACTTAACATTATTAGGCGTTTATCTTTAAAGAGTATTGGTGGCAATAGAATTACTTCTTGGCTTAATTTAGATGCAATTGAATCTAGAGGAGGTGTGCTATTAGGATGGAATGATCCTTTGTTTGATTGCCTTGATTTATATATTGGTATCTTTTCTGTCTCAACAGTTCTCCTCCATAAACAACTTAACTAGAAATTCCTTGTCACTTCTGTTTATACTCCTTATGATAAAGAAGATAAAGAGGTGTGTTGGTGGGCACTTACAAGAGTTAGTCTAATATTTCCTTTGCCTTGGACCCTTGGTGATTTTAATGTTACTCTATTTTCCAATGAAAGAAGTGACAGATCAGGTTTTGTTAGGGATATGGCTCTTTTAAAAAACTTCATCAATTCTCTCTATCTGATTGACATTCCCCTTAATGGCAGGAAATTTTCTTTCTCCAATATGAGGTCTTCCCCTGTCATGGCTAGGCTCGACAGATTTCTGGTTACATTTGCTTTCAAATCCCAATTTCCTTCTCTTGTTCAATATTCTTACCTCTCATCTTGTTCAGATTACTCATTCATAATTCTCGATACCTCTTGTCCCATGCCTAGGCCTCTTTTCAGGTTGGATAAATCATGGTTCTCTCACCCCCCCTCCTTCAAAACTTACATTGAACACTGTTGGTCTTCTTTCACTTGTCATGGTTCCCCAGTTGATAAGTTTTATTTAAAACTTAAACTTCTTAAGAGAAGAATCAAATGGTTCTTTAAAGAATAATAAAATGGTGGGAAAATATATTTTTGGATCTTTGCAGCAAAATAAGGGGTGCATCTTGTAGAAAATCAATTATCTCTCTGTTCTTGAAGAATCTCTTGGATCATGAACTTGTTCTTAGATTCTCTCTTAGTGATTCTCTCTTTGCCTTAGCTTTATCGGAGGAAATCTATTAGAGACAGAGATCTAGAGTGTTATGGTTAAAGGAAGGTGACTCTAATTCTTCCTTTTTACATAAAATTACCTCCCATCATAGAAGGAAAAACTTCATCCCTCATCTAATTCAAAGTGGTACGCTGATCTTTACAGAAGTTGAGAAACAGAGAGCTATTGTAACACCCGTGATTTTCGATACGTATTTTTATATATTTCGATACGTATTTTTATATGTTAAAATATTTTGATACGTATTATTTTTCTGATACGTATTTTTTTAATATTGAAATACTAAATGATATTTACATATTTAGATATTGTGTTTAATTATATACATGATGGAGTTTATTGGTATTAGTAATAATAATATTTGATTAATTATTATAAAATTATCATGATATTTAATCGATATACCTTGATACATATTTTTCAATATTAAATTAATAAACGGTATTTCAGATATCTGGATATTATATTTAATTATAAGTATATCTTGATAATAGAGTTTATTAATATTTAGTTAATAATATTATTAGATTTATTATTACAGATTTTCATGATATTAATCTGTATTTT
>JBAKGM010000365.1:41364205-41413051 GCA_037177215.1 Asparagus racemosus | reverse complement strand
ATATATATATATATATATTTGAAGCTAAAAACATGGCGAGATGCCATGTTCAAAAGATTCATTAAAAAAGCTAACTTAACCTAAACTAAGCTAGAATAACAATAGTGATGATCAAGCAGTTTATACACATAAGTAGGAAGGGGACCAGTGTTGCCACCTGCAACATAAGTCATATAATGCATACATGTATACTACAAGAAATTATTTATTTCTCATTTTATTTTCCTTTTCCAAGTAGACATGTATAAAAGAATCTATAACTCTCTTTCACATCGAAATTTCCTTGCATATTGCAATTATACTGGCATGAGAGACTACTGTCCTGGCTCGGTCACATTTGCGAATGCGCCATTGGGAATAGCCGGAGGGCATTGATCGAGACAATCCACCAACGCATTCTCGCATCCAAGGGGGCAATCATAGTCCAAGGGAGCACAAGAACTGCTACAAACGTCGGAATTCTGATTGCATTGGTCTTCACATTGTTCATCGTCATTTGGTTTGCTAAATCTTTTATCCAAGGGACCACAAGGATCATTGCTATACACTTGATCAAGAGAATGGCATATTAGGAGGAGAATGAGGACTGTGCTTACTATGTTACTGTGGATGGCCATGGCTTAATTAATTTGTGAGGTTTTGATTGTTGTTTCTAATGTTGTTGTGTACTATGAAGTTTGTACACACACGCACACAGAATTCTTTTGGATTTGCTGAGTTATTTTTAGTAACATTCCAAATGCATGTCTCAAACAGAATACCATTTGGAATGTTTTGGTTGATAACTTAATCAAAGTGGTTAAGTTTACTAAAAGCATTTGCAACGAAGGGCTGTTTGGTTTTTTTTTAACTGTAATTGTAATGCAACTATCAATTGTTTCAATTAAAGTTGTTGCAACTACGTACTATGGCGCTGTGATTTACGTTGGAGTTACTTTGATTTTAAAATTTTGTGCTTGTGTTGCATTTATTTGTTTGCTTTTTGTGCTTCTAAATATTGGGGATTGGTTACATTGTAGTTGCGACAAAAAATTGCAATCGCAACTTACACCCAAGCTTGTGTAAGCGGTCGGCTCGAGGACTTTGACAGTAGCTACGACGGTATTTATTAGTTGTATGGGACAAAATGCTAGCTACAATTTGCTCCAATTGCACGCAGTTACAGTTATTGTAACTGTTGTGGCATGTGATTATAGTTGGACTCAGTCACTTCAATTAATACCATAAAATAAGTGGATACTTCTATTAATTGTTTGATTACAAAGGGAAGTTGTAATTTGCTGTAAAATTTTCTATTGCAACTTATGCCACAGCTTGTGTAAGGGCATGTATGGTTACCACTTATTTTATGGGATTAATTACATTTCAATACCCTGAGATATGGTGTAAATACATGGGTGACCTTATAGTCTACTTGTCTATGGGTGGCCTAAGATTGTAATAACACAAGTGACCCTAGAGCCTGGACAACAAGAACTCTCAGGGTTACCGTGTAAAGACAAAGACAATCAGTAATCTCAGGGTCACCCTTGTAGATACAAAGACTCAGTTCATCAATGTAATTACGTCATACCTCAAGGTAATGTCTTGTGTCACACCTCAAGGTAATGTCTTGTAATTAATCCTATTTTGTGATCACTTATAAGTTATTTATTACTTATTTTGTTAGAAGGAACTTATTTTGTTAGAAGACAATATAGTCTTTTAACATCAATAAGTGAATCCACTTATCGCTGACCAAAAATGAGTTGGAGAATCCCAACTTAACTTTTTTCCTACTTACAAGTTAAAAATAAGTGATAACTACAAACGTGATTTTGGTACCTTATAAGTAAAATGATACTTATGGCTCTGTTAGGCAAAGGGTTAAGTGAGGGGTTAATAAGAGTCAACCTCTCCTTAGTTTCCCAAACACAAAAAGTTTACGCATAGTGTGAACGGAGTTGACCCCTCATAATTTGATCGGCACAACAACTATTAGAGGGGCTTACAAATCCCACTAGAGGGGCTAAAATGAGCTAACCCCTCAAAACGAGGGGTTTACAAATCCACCCATTTAGACGGATTAAGGGATAACCCCTCTACTTATAAAAAAATATTATCGTAATCTCTTTTATTCCCAAACACAAAAACTAAACATAACAATTAAAATAAACTGACATGATAGATTAAAATATTTAATCATTCTTCTTAATCCCTCCATCGTAACCCTTTGCTAAATGGGGCTTATAAGTAAAAATAAATACCAAACATGCTCTAAGTCAGCTGGAGGATTGTAATAGTCGCAATTTTTATTAGTTGTATTGGGATAAACATCTGCAACTTTTGGGGCGATCAAAGTACTTTAAGATATCAAAGTTCAAAATCCATAAAGTTTGGAAGACCAGAATGTCGGGGAAAAAGTTTTGGGTATTCATGTTAAAAACGGTGTAAACTTTAGGACACCAAAGTTTCAAAAAAAAAAACTTTGAGGGTACTAAAGTTGAAAATGGCGTAAGCTTTGGGGCACCATGAAAATAACCCTCGCATATATTTGTTTCAGTGTATCGGTTCTTTCGTGCTCCATTGGGGTTCAGCTACGTTAGTTGGAACTCAATGCAATTGGTGCTCAAAATAATTGCAATCTCTATGCCAAAGCCTATGTAAGTGGTCGGCTGGAGGGATTTAACAATAGTTGCCATCATATTTATTAATTGCACTGTGACAAATAGCTACGACTTACTCAAATTAGGCCAGGCGGCAATCATTTGCGATCTTAGTTTCAATCTCTACAATGGTAATTAATCAGTAGACCCCTTAAGAAATATTATATATAGAGGTAGTTCACTGGTTTTAGGGATATTTTGTGACTTTGTTTTTACCAAAAATGGAGTGCGTACAAAGCATTACACACGCATTGTGTCGCACATTCAGTTTTTATGTAAATCGCGAAACTTAAGGGGGGGTTTTGTGAAATTTACCCCTGGTAAAACATCTGTACTGAAATCACAATCTTATATTTTACCGGAGAATTACACCATGCATAACATTTAGAATTGGTACCTGTTCAAAAATCTATGAAATGCGATTTTCTAGAATCCAAACCCAAATTTTGGTCAGTTTCATTTTCTGGATCAGGTTATCAGATAACTGGATTCCATTGCCTACTGATATCCGTAAACTTTCAGCACCTTAATTTCAAGGTCTTAAGATATATAATTTCCAAGAACCTAGCACATTTATTTTTCTCATTCAATATCTTTGCATAGCGCACACTGCGTACACACTACAAGAGATTACTATTTCCCATTTTCTTTTCTTTTTCCTCATAATAACAGAATCTGTCAACTTTTTCACATAGAGCCTTCCTTGCATATTGCAATAATATTGGCGTGAGGGGACTACCGTCCTTGCTCGGTCACATTTACGACTGCGCCATTGGGAAGAGCGGGAGGGCATTTATCGAGACAACCATTCAATGCATCATCGCATGCATCGGAGCAATCATCGTCTAAGCGACCACAAGAATTGTAACAGCTGTAGGCATTCTGATCGCATTGGTCTCCGCATCGTCCACCATCATCTAGTTCGCTAGCTTTTCTATCTGAAGGGGTCGGAGCTTTAGAACCATCGCTGTGCGCTTGATCAAAAGAGTAGCGTATGAAGATGAGAATGAGGATTGTGCTCACTGTGTTAATGCGGATGGCCATGGCTTAATTAATTTGTGAGGCTTTGATTGTTGTTTAGTGTTGTTGTGTACCTATACATAGCTCTTTTGGATTGTTGAGTTATTTTAAGTAACATTCCAAATGCATGTCTCAGTTAAACAAATACCACGCGTATTAGGTTGACAACTTGATTGAGTTTACTAGACTGCTCGCACGTCGTTTCTACTGTAGTTGCAACGCGAGTCATCACTTGCGTTTCATTAATTAATGTTGGTGCAACTACTGTGGCGTTTGATTGAAGTTCGAGTTACTTTAGAGTTAAAAATTTTGAAGTTGTCAATTGTACTTGTAGTTGCGTGTATTTGTTTTCCTTTTGGGCTTGTAATATTGGGGATTGGTTACGTTGTAGTTGCAACAAAACAAACTTGCAATTGCAATTGCAATTTCAATTTATGAGATCATAGATTCATACTATCTCTACAGTCGCTATGAATCACTATACCCTTTATTTAGATCATCTTATATATAGAACTAGTTCACTGATTGTACGAGATTTTTGTCACTTTGATATTAACAAAAATGGAGACTATACAAAGCATTGCGGATACGTATGTTGTCATAGTCATTAGTAATGTAAAATGAGCAAGTTGTAGATTGGCAAATAATGTATGTCAAATGCGGATAGACTCCCTACACTATTGCCCAATTGCCCTTTAGTTCAATTGTTGCAGATAGACGCCATAAGCGAAATTTTTTGACTCTTTTACCCTCGAACGGGCTATTTGAAAAAAAAAACACAAATTTCTTTTTCTCTGAGATTTAAAGAGTCAAATAGATAGATAAATAAATAAATAAGTAAACAAATAAATATAGTCACACGGGTCTATCTGCGACAATTGAACAATAGGGGTCTACCTGCAATTGGGCAACTATATTATTAGGGGTGTCTATCTGCAATTAGGCAGTTACCTCACTCTTTACTATATATTTACCTTGGCTATACTCAAGACTAGTTTATGGATACATCCTTCACATAATTCTGTCACCAACTCTTGTATCTTCTTTTATACACTTCTATCTCCGTGTGAAATCAAATTTAACATTTCCTTCTTGAGATTAATCAAATTTAACATTTTTCTGTTTGACTCTATATATATCATCTTCCTGCATTCTGCATTAACTGTTCCACTGTCCCAGGGAAGAATTAAATTACTGCCTTGTGTCATTCGAACTAAATATAATGATATAACTATAGAAAAATTCATCAGATCGATCAAATATCTTTTTTGGCCAAAACAAAGAGGGTTTTGTGAAATTTACCCTTATTAAAACACCAGTCATCCTGATAGTGAAATCAAAGTCTTTTATCTTATAGGGGACGCACACTATGCATAACATTTTTCTGTTTGACACAATCTGACGCCTTGTCAGCGCGTGCATTGAAGCACCCTTCCACCCTCGGATCGTCTAGGAATCACAAGAGGCGACACAAATTTCCCAATTCTGTACGCATGGAAGGTCGCATTGTTGAACATATCATTTGGCTCGCTGAATTTTTTATCCAAAGGGGTTGGAGTACGTTGGGCGCAGAGACACGCCCACACGCCGTGGAAGCGATATCACCTGAGAGAAGGTCATGATTATATTCACGAAGAAAATATAATCGCCGACGAGAATTAACTTAATAGCACCCGAATAGACGTGTGTTTCACCACCATAAACAACAATACTCAATAGCACCCGAATAGACGTGTGTTTCACCACCGGAGAAAAGATCTCATTGTAATCCACACACTCTTTCTGTGCAAACCCCTTAGCCACTAGTCTCGCCTTGTACCTTATACCACCAAGCTTTGAAAGATCTTTTTTTCTTTTATACACCCACTTATAACCAATATCTTTTCTTTCTGCGGGCAATGGGACCACCTCCCATATTTGGTTCTTCCGAAGAGATTCCATCTCTTCCTCCATCACAGCTAACCAACTCTCACTATTCTTATCCTGAATAGCTTGTTTGAAGGAGATCGGCTTGTCCTCCTCTACCAAGAGTGTGTATTCAACTAAATTAACCTTCCCATAGTGCTTTAGGGGTTGATCAGCCCCCAGCTTCAGTATCTGCTTGCATGCTCGTTTTGGCCCAGTGGAAGCTAAACTATTCTCGAGCTGCTGTTGTTGCAGTGCATGTGTATTTTCCTGCTGAACCTCCTCGTGCTCAAGATCATCTACTACCTGACTTCCCACTTGAATATTACTAGAACCCGGTTGGTCTTTAAATTCTATTTCGATAATTTGAGATTTAGAAATCTCGTCAGTTCTAACACCATCATCTTTGGGCGTCCTACCAATCATGGATTTCTCATTAAAGATAACATCCTTGTTGATCACGAACTTCGAATCTTCTATACTCCAAAGGCGATAGCCTTTTACGCTCTTTGCATATCCCAACAATATAGCCTTCTTGACACTCGCGTCAAGCTTTCCCTCGTTGACGTGATAGTAGGCGGTATATCTGAAAATTCTGAGCCTATCATAATCTGCATGTCCCCTGACCATACCCTGTAGGGTGTATCACCATCCAATGTAGAATGTGGAGATCGGTTCACTATATAGCAAGCTGTAGCAATCGACTCTGCCCACTATTCTTTGCCCAAACTCACATAAGATCGCATACTGACTGCTTTCTCTCGTAGTGTTCGGTTCAGTCTCTCCGCGACCCCATTCTGCTATGGTGTAGATCTAACTGTCCAGTGTCAAACAATACCCTCCTGATCACAGAACTCCTTGAAAGCATCATCTGTATACTCTGTACCGTTATCAGATCTCAGTATCTTCAATTTCTTTCCCATTCTGTTCTCAACCATTGCCCTCCACTTCTTAAATGTCTCGAACACCTCATTCTTATGCTTCAGAAAATAAATCTAAGCATACCTAAAATAATCATCTATAAAATAGACAAATACCTGGAACCACCCTTACAAGTTGTCTGAGCTGGACCTCAAACATCCGTGTGCACATAATCTAGTATCCCTCTACTCTTAGAGTTGCTTCTCAGAAACTGGACACTGTGTGTCTTTTCGTACACACAATCCTCGCAAAAATCTATGCTAAGTTTCTTCAGATTCTTCAACAGACCCCCTTTACTAAGTAGAACTAGACCCTTCTATGACATGTGCCCAAGCCGCCTATTCCATAAACGCGTGTGCTCACATGGGTCTCCACCTCTTCCTTCAGTTTCAACTGCTGCATCTCCCTTCACCGTCGTACCTGAGAAATTATATAAATTACCATGACGAATACCCTTCATCACTACAAGGGAACCCCGAACAACATTCTTCACTCTGTTCTCCGTAACAATTCTGCAACCGCCGGAGTCTAATGCACCAACTGAGATCAGATTCTTCTGCAAGTCGGGAACATGTCTCACATCCGTCAAGGTTTGAACCACTCTATCATGCATCTTGATCTTGATATTACTTAGCCCTACCGTTTTATAAGCATGGTTATTTTCCATCAATACGGTTCCATCATCAACGCCCCTGTAAGTAGTAAACCACTCCCTATTTGGACACATATGGTAAAAGCAACCAGAATTAAGTATCTACTTCTTGGAGATATCCTCACCACCCGTGACGACGTAGCACTCCTTATCGCTCCCTTCCTCTGAAACGTAGCTCACCTCTTCCTTGCCATTTCTTCTCTCAATCTTGTTGTTATTCTTCTTTCTACCTACTCTCTTATGTGAACAGTCGACCTTGAAATGCCCAACTTCACTGTATTTGAAATACGATTTTCCCATAAGAGGACTCAATTTAGATCTACACTTTCCTCCCTTTCCTTTTCCTCGCTCATTGCTCCTTCCTCTAGCAAACAATCCCTGCGCTTGTTCTTTGTTACCACCAGTAGTCATGTCACTGGTTGCAATCTTTTAAAGATCATCCGCTAGAAGCGCCGTTCTAGTCTCAACTATCTTCAAATTGTCTCCCACAAGCATCAGTATTTGCACCAGGTTCTCATAAAATTTCGGCAGAGATAGAAGTAGTAGAAGCGACTGATCCTCGTCTTTAACTTTCACATCTATGTCTTTTAAGTCTGATATGATGCTATCAAACTTATTGATGTATTTCCAGATTGATGATCCCTCCTCCATCTTGTAAGTATACAATTTAGATTTTAAATAGATCCGGTTTGTTAGAATCTTCGTAATGAAGGTACTTTCTAACTTCTTCCACACGCCCGTAGCCGTTTCCTCTTTATCTACTAAGAAAACTACATCCCTTTTAAGGTACAGGATAATCGACCTACGTGCTTCTAGATCCAGCTCTTCCCAATCCTCATCCGACATATACTTGCGCTTCTTCTCTTTTCCAGCCAAGGCCTTGTGCAATTTTTGCAAAATCAACGTGTTTTTCATCTGCATCCTCCAATAGGAAAAATCGTTCTTCCCATTGAATTTTTTCAATCTCGAATTTTCTCATTTTGACCGATTTACTGGTTGACGCCATTCTTCGTTTGTATCAACTTCTTTCAGAAATCATCAAGCACCACCTCAAACCAGAAGTTACACCACTTCCAATCTGAATAACAACTCTGATACCAATTATTGGGTGTAGAGACACGCCCACACGCAGCGAAAATGATATTACCTGAGAGAATGTCCTGATTATATTCACGAAGGAAATATAATCGCCGACGGGGATTAACTCACGAAAGAGATAATAGCCGGAGTGGGTGAAATCGACCAAGCGAGGTCACGCACGGACTTTGAGATTAAGACCAATCTTAATCTTGAGGTTGGATCTGAGAACCTACAAACAATAGCCAAATCACACAGTAAATAGCAAATACACGAGATTTACGTGGTTCGGCAAACTTGCCTACGTCCATGTGAGGGGGTGAGGGGGAGATTCAACTATGAAGAAGAACACCGACGACTTGTACAATCCACAAGCTCGTCCAAAAAAAACTTCATTTTACCCAAGAGAAATTGACTTCTCTCTTGTAGAATCTCTCCAAGGATTTTTCTCCCCTTTTTTCTCTTTTCTCTCTCAATTCCAAAATTCTAGGTATAAGTCCCTATTTAAAGGGAATTAATTAAGAACAATTTGTTATCCTAGCCGATGTGGAACTAAAACAAATTGCCTTTCCTATTTTTTTGGGAAATTTGCTACAGGAACCCGAAGTTCGTGTAGCACACCCCGTTCACAATACAAGGGTAGTTAGAGAGCTAGTTTGAGAATTATATCTATTCCATCTACGGTGTAACTCAGCCCACTCGTATAAGGATGATTCTGATTGGGTCTCAAGTGGTGATAATCATGGCTTTAAATTTCTGACATCAACATGAATCCAGAAGCATCGGAAACAATTATTGTTATTTTGCTATTAAAATCACGTCATACAGTTATTTTCTTTCTAAATTTCTTCCGACCTCGTAATTTAACTGGTGCTCAAGAGCCATGGAATCTGAACCATTCATCCTCATCCTTCTTGAGCCTTCCATCTACCAGAACACTAATTTGTACTCAATCTATCTAAACCCAAATAGTAGTCCAGGATTGATCCACGTGTCACCCAGCCTGATCCTGAACGGGTGGCCTCCAGGACTTTTGCAGGCCAACCACAAGTTCCCCAGCAACAGGAGCCAACTAGTGTGAGCTCTTTTCACTGCCACACTTCAAACTGAGAGCTCTTCTTATATAATCCTACCATCAATAAGCCCCTCTCATTTGCAGCCACTCAGGCATTTCCAGTGCTCCACCCTCTTCTTTCTTCTTCTTCGATCTCCGTCCACCCTCTCGGTCACGGATGGCCACCACCGTGTCAACTGTAGGGGCTGTCAACAGAGCGCTGGTATTGCTTCGATTCTTTTAGTTGTTTACTTAGTAATGGGGGGCTAGACATAGATCCAAGGGAACTTAATTTGCTGGAAGCAGTTAAGAAGGATATGACAGCGATTAGGACGTGGCGTAAATATAACTGAATGGGAGAATATGATTCTGATCATGCATCCATCCGTCAGGATAAAGGCTTTGTTGTTGTCGTCTTGGATTCATTTGTAAACTATTTGTTCTATGAGTTTTCATGTTGTTGATGGTGCAGTTGATCCACGGTTCGAGCTCGGGAGCTGCGGTTCCGACCTCAGCGTTCTTCGGGAGCAGCTTGAAGAAGGTGAATGTGAGCCATGGGAGAATCTCAACAGGGAGCTTCAGGGTCATGGCTGCTGACCTCGACGAGTCGAAGCAGACCGCTCAGGACCGATGGGCTGGACTCGCGACTGATATCTCCGACGACCAGCAGGACATCACGAGAGGAAAGGGGATGGCTGACCCCCTCTTCCAGGCTCCCATGGGCGACGGGACTCATGAGGCTGTCATGAACTCATACGAATACCTCAGCCAAGGCCTTCGCGAGTAAGCGAAAGAGATGAACTCAGTTTCCTTTATTAAAAAAAAAAAAAAAACTCTCTCTCTCTCTTATATATCTTGTATGATTTTAATTAACATAGAGTGGGTTATGATTTCTAAGGTACGACATGGACAACAAGATGGATGGCTTCTACATTGCTCCTGCTTTCATGGACAAGCTTGTTGTTCACATCACTAAGAACTACATGGACTTGCCTAACATTAAGGTAGAGAGGAGTAGTCATCAATAGTCTCTCCCACTGATTTATTTATTTATTTATTTATGAATATGTTAGCTGATGACCAAATTATATTGTGCACTGTCTCTAACAGATTCCCCTTATTTTGGGTGTTTGGGGAGGCAAAGGTCAAGGAAAATCTTTCCAGTGTGAGCTTGTCTTCCGTAAGATGGGAATCAAGTAAGTTCTCTATCTTGGATGAGTTCTTATTTTGTATATGATGGTAGTTCTTGTGGAGGAAACTCAAACATGAGTCAGAGATCTTCATAGTTTCGAAACTTAGCACCGTGCACCTTAGTTTTCGACACTGTTTCTTTCGGTAACTTAGAACTCAAGCCTCGGATAGATAAACTGATATTTTTGAGTAGGGGGCACTTTGACAGGTCCTCCTGAAATTTTTTTACACAAAAGATTAGTGTCTTAGTTTTTACCTCAATTTTAAACGGTAATCATCCTAATCATGGTTGTTCCCTTTTATAATACAACCTTTATTCGCTTTAACCGCTAAATATTCACCTCGCTACGTTTCTACAATCAGATTTTCCTTTGTATTAGTGCTGAGCAGGAATCAAAACAAGAACACAAACAACCAAGTCCAAAAAGCATTCTATATATAGCAGGATGCATTTGCTGGACTACGATCTTTCAACTTAGATCAGTGTAGTATGAATATTTTCATGCATGCATGCATTTGGTAAATACTACTCGAAGCTGAAGATTAACACAACCTAGGAGATCAGCAAGTACTAAAAGTTCCTCTTGTTTTGCTTTTCCGCCCCCAAGAATTAGGAGGATTTTAACATACCGGCATGCAATTAAGGTTGTGTTGTTTTTAGACACGAAAATCTTTTTCATGATGATCTCATTATTAAGTTTAGGAATGTTATAAGACCTACAATGTTTTATGCATAAGAATTAGGCAATTAAGAAATAACATGTGCAAAAAATGAGTATAACGTAAATGAGAATGTTATGATTGACGAGTGGATATACACAACATAGCATAAAAAGTGAGTGCGTTTGTAGAGATTAGAGGTTGCTCCTATTGAGGGTAATATGAGAGAATCCTTTGAGGCTGTTTGATCATGTGCAGTGAAGGTCAATAAATGCACCAATTAGAATAAGTTCTAAGATTATAATTAATGTAGAAAGGAGGACTAGAGGTAGACCTATGGGCACTAGGTTCTAAGAAGTATATGATACTGATCAATGGGTTTTAAGAAGCATATGATGATAGTTAATGGGTTAGCAAAATTGATGATTAACTTAGTGGAGGACAAATCTTTCATGGGACTGAATGGAAAATAAGATTTTTGTAGCTAACCCCCAACAATTTGGGATAAAGGCTTTTTTATTGTTGTTGTCTTCATCTCAAACTTCTCGGGCATCCGTATTTGTATCAGAACCGTCATGATTGATTGCACCTGCACCTTTTCCCCTTTTACCTAATTTTTCATGCTCAATGAAACCATTCACACAAGGTAAAAGCAAGCTTATAACATAGAATGTTTCCAACTAAAAGACCCAGTTCACTAAGTAATGCATACGGTATAAATTAAAATAGACATACCGCTATCCAGTGAAGATACTGATGTATGAACTGTTTCCAGCCCTATCATGATGAGCGCTGGAGAACTTGAGAGTGGGAATGCAGGAGAACCTGCAAAGCTCATCAGGCAAAGATACCGTGAGGCAGCAGATATCATCGCCAAGGGCAAAATGTGCTGCCTCTTCATCAATGATCTTGATGCAGGAGCAGGAAGAATGGGAGGCACCACCCAGTACACTGTAAACAACCAGATGGTTAATGCCACTCTCATGAACATTGCCGATAACCCAACCAATGTCCAGCTCCCTGGAATGTACAACAAACAAGAGAATGCTCGTGTCCCGATTATTGTTACAGGAAACGATTTCTCCACTCTCTACGCTCCTCTCATTCGCGATGGACGTATGGAGAAGTTCTACTGGGCTCCAACAAGGCAGGACAGGATTGGTGTCTGCACCGGTATCTTTAGGGCTGACAACGTTCCTGACGAAGACATTGTCAAACTGGTTGATACATTCCCAGGACAATCCATTGGTGAGCCCCTATAATACATGTTTTATTTTAAAACGCTTGTTATACACTTTTTGGACATATATTTCCTAAACTTCAAATATACTTATTTATTTATATTGAATGTTTGAAATATCTATTTAGTTTCACTGCACATCAATGACCCTAGTGGAAATGCTATACAATGCAACTACTTTTAGATATATTTATAACTTTATATAAAGTTGGAGAGTCAAGTCATATTTTTCTTTCACAAAGTCATAAAAATGTATGTAGACAAAAAAAATCAGTACATATGTAACATTATATCTTTTATATTATTAAAAATAATTGTTTAGACACTTGAACACATGATAATAAGAACGTATGTATATAAGCTCGCTCTTTACCATCATAATAGTAAGTATATTATAATCAATAGAGTAAAAGGGGTTGGCCCGCCAATGGTGTTGGTTGGTGTGTCGCTAATGTGATACACATCTAGACAACTATGGTCTGGATCATAACTAATAGTCTTGGGTTGTGCCATGTAAATGACATACCAGCCACAATCATGGAGGAACCCAACAGCCCCGTCACCCATATATATTATGTTTCAGATGATCTGACATTGTGTACCCTGCTTGTAGATTTCTTTGGTGCCCTCAGGGCTAGGGTTTACGATGACGAAGTTAGGAAATGGGTTTCTGATATTGGTGTTGACAAGGTTGGGAAGAGGCTTGTTAACTCACTTGAAGGCCCACCGACCTTCGAACAGCCTAAAATGACCCTGGAGAAGCTGTTGCAGTATGGTAACATGCTGGTGCAGGAACAGGAGAATGTGAAGAGGGTGCAGCTTGCTGACAAGTACATGAGTGAGTCTGCACTTGGAGAGGCCAATGATGATGCAATAAAGACTGGAAATTTCTACGGTTAGCACTCTACTTAAGAGGTTTGCCTCTGAAATCTGTTAGATTAAGATACTGATGAATACTATTGAGCTCAATCAGTTTTAAATTTCGTCGATACTTGAATGCAGGGCAAGCAGCTCAGCAAGTTAGAGTTCCTGTTCCTGAAGGTTGCACTGACCCATCTGCTGCAAACTATGATCCGACGGCCAGGAGCGATGATGGAAGCTGCACATACCAGTTCTAAGGCTGTTGTCTAGTGTTATAGTGAGGTTGATGGTGAGGGAACTATATTTTTCTGCTGCTGCAAGGGGAGGATTTCTATATGTATCTGCTTGTGTTTAAACCTTGAATTGTTTCCTTTTTCTTTTATATTTTCTCTCTATCATGAATTGTGAACTCTATTAAACATGTTTGTGTCCTACTGAGGCTTGGTCTACACATTTTGCAGAAGAATGTTTGATTTTTAATCCTCACTGCTTCTGATATAGCACCAAATAAAAGAACAAGATTCATGTAGTCGATCCTAAAAATTAGGGATGAAGGTTTTGTTATTGTTGGGGTTATGATAGGGATTATCATTACAAAATACTATCAAGATTTCTTCATGAGAATTAACTTGGCGACATAACTCAAGATCTGTTTAAAAATTCAGCGAATCTAACATAATAGCATGTTATCTACTTAAATCTTAAGAAGAGATGGAGTATAGATATTACAAGCATATGCTCCTGCACAATGGACAGATAATCAAAAGATAGCTACTAAGTACATGACATTTTTAAACAGCACTTTGTGCAAGACAATCTATTTATTGACACCCCACCCAGGCACCCACCCTCCCATCCACACACCCTTTTCTACACTCTTAATAAAATGGGCTAAAGTCCTTATCCTCAAAACAAAATACTATCCGATCCATTACAGATATCAGTTAGTATCAGATAACCGTCACCATAAATCAAAGACAAATCATTTACATTCTCATACATGAATTATTCATACACAATATTCTGAGACCACAGAAGACCACATAAAGCATGCGGTGGTTATAAATATGCAACACTATCCGTGCAGTCGCTGACCTTGCAACCGAGCCAGCAAAATCAAGATGGAGCCAAACGCGATCCAATCTGGAATCTAATTTAACAAGTTGATCGATGGCATGATTTGGAGGGTGATAGCTGATGTACTGCATATCTACCTAAATCTTCTTCTCTGCATCTTCCACAGTGAGTCCGACCTGCTCCAACCATGAAGGTTTAGGAGCAGTGTTGCTAGAGCAGAGATCACAAAAGCGATAATAATAGCATAACATATGATAGATTTCTGGTGCATGCAAAACAAATATGAGAATGTTATGGTGGACCTGTGAATATACAGCACGAAATAGGATAAAAAATGAGTGCATTCGTAAGAAGTCAGAGATTCCTCCAATTGAGGATAAAATGAGAGAGTCGTGGTTAATAAGCTGATTTAATCATGTGCAACAAAGCCTACTCCATGGAAGTGGTAAGAGTATAGCTGGGATAAGGAAGAATAGGCCTAGAAGAACTTAGTTGGAAACAATTAAGAAGGATATTTCAATAGTTAACGCAGGAGATAGCCCTCCACAAAACTGAATGAAAGAATGTTATGATTCCCGTAGCTGATCCTAGAAATTAACATGGAGTCTTTTATGTTGTTGTTGTTGTTGTTGCACTGCAGTATATCTGACAGTTAATTAAGGACTGGCCTATTTTAAAGTAGGAGCATAACGTTATTGGGCTCGAGTCTAGCCTGAAAAATTCTCAGCTTAATTTCTAAGGTTTAAGTTTTCTCCTCTATATCAGTTCTTCTTGCCTCCGTAACGATGCAAGGAAAGCTAAAAACTTCTAATAAAATCATAATAATTTTGCCCTCTTTCTTGTTTTGACAACAAATTAATGGTGGGGAAAGAAAGCACGCGTATCACGAAATCTAAGGTCTCAGGTTACGTCCGAACTGACACAATGAAAGATATGGATGAAAAATAAATCAAAACCCTTAAAAAGTGAACGCCCAGAGAACCAATCAAAAACCGAAGTTCTTCAAACTAAGTTCAAAGATAATAAGTTAGGATGAAATTTACCAAGGCTTAAGACTGTACAGACTCTTCATGTGTCGTCGAAGGTTAGCCATGTGATACTCCTTGTCTCACTTTGCTATCAAAAGGGGGTTCAGAATCTGTACGTTCATGAACCCCCTGAAAACACTGTTATCGCTATCTAGAAGCCTATACCTCTATCATCCCATTAACTACTTTCGTCTGTCAGTAACTACTAACTGCATATGTTAACTTCACAGGGTCGGGTTTCTGTGAAGTTAGCTAGATATGTGGCAGAGGTTGAGAAGTGGAAGCAACCGTTTGGTCTTTGAATGGATGAACGTAAGCGTTTTCCTACAAGCAAAGCTCTATAGATGTCGGAAGCAAACAGAAGAGACAGCAGTCTTTGATTTGGGAGTCAAAGATGAGGCGTTTTTGTCTGGTTATTGGTAAGTAAATTTGGACATTTTTGTAACGGCAAAAGCTCAGTAGGTGAGTGAGGATGCATTTAGTCAATAGTTAGTTATCGGTGTCAAACTTTGATGTCATCCTTTAGAACTTGTGCATTCCCTGGATACTGATCTCAGTTATAGGTTACGTACTTGACTATTATCTAATACTATCGGCGGGTGTAATTGGAAATCACCCAAAACCTGGGTCAGGTTCAACCCTGATCTAGTTTCGAGATAAGCCAATGGGGGTGGTTTAATACTAAACTGGCTTTATGGTCTTGTTTCGGCCTAAGAAAAATTGGGTCCAATCTTTTCTGTTTGTGCTAATAAAAAATAATCTTAAAATTGGATCAAGTTCCATCAGGACCCAATTTTAACAGCACCCCAGACACACGCTTTAGATAGGAAGATGGGCCTTACTAGCTGTGAATTACGGTCGATCACCATTACCGCAAGATGCCCCCACCAAAAATGCAAGATCCCCCCAAAAAACAATTCTTAAACTAAAAATATGCAAGCTTCAGCGAAGCCCAGCCGGATTTGAACTTTAGACCAATGCAGTAGTGTGGGCTTCAGTAAACATCAGCCCTGTTCAGCCCTGTAGGTCTCATTGATGGCCAACCCACCAATTACTTCAATTGTCGATTATAGCTTACAGCCCACGCAAACTGTCCTATCGTCCATTACTGATAAACACGCTGTAGTTATATTGTTGCATACAGGGCTCCTGTATCGAATTTGTTAACTATTTTATTCTCAGATAAAGAAAATATTATTTTTGACCAAAAGACCTCTTCATGGTAAACAAGTCCAAAAATGAATTCACTCAGGGGTCTATCCACAATCCATTGAGAGTACAGAGCATCTGTTTGCAATTAGCCCTATATTCAAATACCATTAATGTGCATGTTGCCTAATTATGAGATGATTACATGGTTGAATAAGTTTGGACCTAGGGAGTTTCTTCCTTTGGATCTAAGGGTGTTGGGAATTTTACTATTGGATTTGTTATTTATAATCTCATGAAATATAAACCTGTTATCATGCAAATCTGATCCAAGAAACATGGCATAAACCCAATTTAGATCAGTTGCTAGATGACAGTAATCATGATTATATTGCCTAAAGTGTGCTAAATAAACTATTAAGGATGTGGTGTAAAAGGAAAGAAAATTTCTGACAAATGATAGGACTTGGAATGACAGGTAGACTTGATCAATCAATATTTACGTTTATAAGGAAAATTTCTTTGACCTGTACTTGAGTTTCTCCTTAACGAAGTTAGAATGTCTAGATTTCAAGTTTTTTGTGATTGTTTTCTCCATGAAATGCTCAGTGTTTGCAAAATAGATGCTTATGTTTAATGAGTATATATTTTTGTTCTAATAATAATTAGAGAAAAAGATTGGAAAATCATTATTCAGGTGTTGATTTTGAGTTTCAATGTTTTCTTGTATCTTGAATCCATGTTCTTGTTCACTAATTATTCTTATATACATGTTCCGAAATCGGAGAATGTGATTATCGAGTAAAGATTCTATCAGAGCAATGCATAGAAAGAGTGATCTATACCATACAATGGTAGTTAGAGAGTTAGTTTGAGAATTATATCTATTCCATATACGGTGTAGCTCAGCCCACTCATATAAGGATGATTCTGATTGGGTCTCAAGTGCTGGTAATCATAGCTTTAAATTTCTGACATCAACATGAATCCAGAAGCATCAGAAACAATTGTTGTTATTTTGCTATTAAAATCATGTCATACAGTCATTTTCTTTCTATATTTCTTCCAACCTTGTAATTTAACTGGTGCTAAAGAGCTATGGGATTTGGACCATTCATCCTCATCCTTGAGCTTTCCATCTACCAGAACGCTAATTTGTACTCAATCTATCTAAACCCAAATAGTAGTCCAGGATTGATCCACGTGTCACCCAGCCTGATCCTAACGGGTGGCATCCTAAACGGGTGGCCTCCAGGGTTTTTTGCAGGCCAACCACAACTTCCCCAGCAACAGGAGCCAGTGCATAGGTGTGGACATGGGCCGGATCGACCCGCGGGCTGATCTGGCTCAGCCACTTTGGGTCACAATCCGACCTGATCCGTAGTGGGCCGGGTCAGACCTAGCCCATGATATACCCGGGTCATGGGCTAGGCTGGGTCCAGCCCCAAACCCGAGATCAAAGAAGTAGGCCCGGCCCATGTCGGCTCGGCCCATGCCCGACCCAACCCGACCCGATCTATGATATATTTTTTTGTTAGGCTAGCTATTCTTTTAGCCATTTGGATTTGCAACTAGCTCCGAACAAAGCTAAAAGACCATAGATCTTCGGCTCGTGGGCCTTTTGGTCCATTAAGAAACAATGTGATCTTTAAGCTCGCTACTATTTAATTGGAAGGATTAAAAATTTTAATACAAGTATAAAAATAGTTTAATACATGTTTAAATTACTATAAAACAAGTTAGAAATGATTTTATAATTGTAAATACAAGTTTAATATAATTAAAAAGGTAAAAAAAAGGAAACAAATATTGGACGAAAAACCCATGGACCGGGTCAAGTCCAGCCCGCACCTAGGCGGGTCGCTGACCGAGCTAGGTCCAGTCCTAGACCCGGGACAACCAGGCCCGGTTCAAACCCGACCCGGCCTTGAACCCGACAGGCCGGGTCACGGGCCTGAAACAGCCCGGCCCACACCCACCCCTAGCAGTATATCCCACAGTTAATTAATTAATGGATCTGTGTGAGCTAATGCAACTCGAGCTGCAGAAAAGTCAATCTAGTCCTGGCAGCCCAGTGTCGTCGTTACCGGTCAATTGTGGGGCAGGCTTCAACACCTTTTTTCAGCCATGCTGCGTTGAATTTAGGGACTGGCCTGTTCTAAAGTAGGAGCATAGCATTATTTGGCTATAGTCTAGCCTGAAAAAGTCTTAGCCTATTTTCTAGAGAACCAATCAAAAACCAAAGTTCTTTCAAACTAAGTTCAAAGATAAGGAGTTGGGATGAAATTCACTCTTCACGTGTCGTCGAAGGTTAGTCACGTGATACTCCTCATAAAAGCACTTTTATCGCATTAATTACTTTCGGCTTTCAGTAACTACTAACTGCATATTAACTGCATAGGGTCGGGTGACTGTGACCTGACAGCTTTGTCTTCACCTCCTTGCCAATTCAAAGATACCTGTGGCCTCAATTTCTGATTGAAATTTTCCCCGGTGCCATTGCAGCTATGCTGACAAAGTTCCTCATTCCTCTCCTCCTCATAAAACTTGTAGCTTCGTCCGAGAACGATTTCATCTTCAATGGATTTAGAGCGACGGACTTGAGCCTCAACGGAGTAGCAGAGATCACCTCCGATGGCCTCGCGCAGCTAACCAATGACACCAAGAACGCAGTGGGCCGTGCCTTTTATCCCTTTCTACTTCCTTTCAAGAATTCGAAAGCTAAGCCTGCCTCATTCTCAACAACTTTTGTGTTGGCAATAGTTCCAGAGTACAAAGACATCAGTGGCCATGGGATGGCCTTTGCCATTTCTCCTGCCAAGCAGCCTTTAGGCTCAATCTCCGGCCCTTTCTTTGGCCTTTTCAATGATTCAAGCAACGGAATGAAAACAAATCATATTGTGGCCATTGAGTTCGATACCTCTAGGGCCGTGGGCCTTGGAGATATCGACGCTAACCATGTCGGTATCGATATTAATGGAGTCCGCTCGCTTAATGCGTCTTCGGTGGCCTATTTTGACAAGGAGAATAACTCTAAGAGTTTAAATCTGATTAGTGGAGATCCAATGCAGGTTTGGGTAGATTATGGTGCAAAAGATATGAAGCTTGATGTTAGAATAACTCCAGTTGGTTTATCTAAACCAAAAATACCTTTGGTGTCATCGACGGTTGATCTCTCGTCCATTTACTTGGATGATATGTATGCGGGTTTCTCTGCATCGACAGGAGATGGCACCGCATTTCATTATGTGCTCGGATGGAGCTTTAGTTTGGATGGGAACGCCCAAAATCTTGATATATCAAAGCTCCCATCAGTTCCTCGTCAAGATACAGCACAAAAGGGGCCAAGCATTTTAACAGTTGTGTTGCCTTTAGTTGCGGTAATCTTCTTGCTCGTCACCATTGCTGTAGGTATCGTTATAGTGAGGAGGAGGAGGAAATTTGCAGAACTTCTTGAAGACTGGGAACTCGAGTATGGACCTCACCGGTTTACGTTCAAGGATTTGTTCAAGGCAACCAAAGGTTTCAGGGAAGAACACCTTCTTGGTGTCGGAGGTTTTGGTAGAGTTTATAAAGGCATTCTTCCTTCATCCAAGCTAGAAATAGCAGTGAAGAAAATCTCTCATGAATCGCAACAAGGTATGAAGGAATTTGTTGCAGAGATAGTGAGCATGGGAAGGCTAAGACATCGTAACTTAGTTCAGCTCCTCGGCTATTGTCGGCGTAAAGGAGAGCTCCTCTTGGTTTATGAGTTCATGCCTAATGGAAGCCTCGATAAATTCCTATTTGGAGGAAAGAAGAAAATGCTTGGTTGGAGCCAGAGATTTCAGATAATCAAAGGGGTAGCTTCTGGCCTCCTTTATCTTCATGATGGGTGGGAACAGGTGGTAATTCACAGAGACATCAAAGCTGCAAATGTGCTTCTGGATCATGACTTGAATGGAAAACTGGGGGATTTTGGCCTAGCGAAGCTCTATGATCACGGGAGTAATCCTCAAACAACTCATATTGTAGGGACATTGGGTTATCTTGCACCGGAGCTTAGTAAAACCGGAAAGGCTACTACTAAGACTGATGCCTTTGCATATGGGGCATTTCTACTTGAAGTGGCTTGCGGAAGGAGGCCAATGGTTATGCGCGGATCAATGCCAAATTTAGTTGATTGGGTTCTAGAACTCTGGAAGAAAGGAATGATCCTAGACGCGAGTGATCCAGATTTAGAAAGTGACTACGTGGTGAAGGAGATGGAGTTGGTGCTGAAATTGGGTTTATTTTGTTCCCATCCTGACCCTGAGGCAAGGCCAACTATGAGACAAGTGATGCAGTTTTTAGAAGGTGATGCTCCCCTGCCAGTTATGCCTCTGGATTATCTAGCTGCTTCATCCTCAGCGTATGATGAATCCTTTGATGATTTCATCCTGTCATATCCATCAATATCGAGCCATACAGTCTCAGGAAGCTCGTCATCGCAAGTCTTTCAACAATAATGTAACTAGTGTTTCCAGTCTATGTTCTTATCCTTTATCTACGCATGAGTTCTGTAATGTTTGCGATATGTGTAAGTATTGAGGAATTTAATCAGCATAATGCCTTGGAAAGCAGGGAAACAGTTTATGGAAATCTTATACCACGTAACAATAGATAAGGATATGTGTTCTAATTAGAGAGATTGCACATAGTTGATAGCTCAAACGACTTTCTCGAGATCACAGGCTACCCAGTGTTAGCATATACTGGGGGGAGTTTCACTAGTATTAACACAAACAAGCAGCTTTTTCAATCAAAAGATGCTAGTAAACTTATAAATTTATTGTTTCAACTTAAAATTTCACATTCAGAAATGTACGAACTGACAAGGTCCTAAACTGCCTCCAAAGTACTGTGTTAAGACTTGCTTTTTACACTCACCTCCCGCAAATTGAATGCCCTTCACATGAAATAGCCATTTTCTTTATGCTTCAATCTTGAAATTTCAGGCAAACGAAGTGTCATCATGGCTATCTTCATCCTCTTTGATGTCATCATCCTCCTCTGCATCTTGACCAGCTCGTTGAATCACCTCATCATCAAGGCCTGATAATGTGCATGTAACTTAATCAACACTCTGCATGAAAACTGTCGAAACCTAAAACCTCAAGATAGAAGGGAGACAAAATACCCAAGATAAAGGTCTCAACATCCTCATCATATTGTGAAGCGACTCCATTAGTTGCAGGTGGATCAAGTATCATCCAACTGGAGCCTTCATCTGCTGAGAACATCTCGTTTTTCTCCGCAGTCCAGTCATCGACAATGTCAATGTTATCAACAGAGATAGGATCAAATGGTTTATTCTTCAATAGTTGCCTGTCAAATACAATTATAAGGGTATAATTTTGAATTCAGTGATCAATATAATATTTGGAAATTAAGCAACTTGCTTACCTTTGTTGCAACCGCAAGTTATAGCGCACAAATATGAGGTCACTGAGGCGTTGATGTTCCATACAATTCATCCTTTGGTTGTGAATTTGCTCAAAAGGAATGTGATTCCTTCCACAAACCCTCGCACTGCATGTTTGACTAAGAATTCGTATTGCCAGGCGTGTCAGATTTGGGCAAGCCCCTCCATAAGTAGACCACCATTCAGCTAAAATAAGTTTTGAACAAAGAAAGTAAATTTTAGAAAAATAGATAAACAAAATGAAGAACATCAATACTCATCTCCCTAAATATTACCAGGAAGCAAACTATGCCTTGCCCTGACAGCCATCTTTCTTCCAAAATCCCCAGCTGCACTCTTATACAAGTGCAATTCCTTTTGTATTTTATCTTGGATTTTTACCTCCGGGACTAATCTTTCAATACAATCAAGCATTCCCGATGAGATTTCATTAGACACTTCCCCTTGGATGCTGTAGAAAAACCGAGGATTAAGAAAGAAAGCTGCTGAATGTAGAGGACGAGGCAATTGTCTATCCCACCTCCAATCAATAATTTCCCAGTAAGGTGTGTAGTCTTGCTTCTTCACTAGTTCTTTCTTTATAGCTTCTTTCACTTGAGTCATGCCCACATGAATGTAGCCCATTGCCGGCCTACTACTACTATCAACTAACTTTAGAACTTGTACCATTGGTTCTGTAATTTTTACAATTGCAGCACAAGAAGACCAAAATAATAAACTATTAATAAGGTTAGTAATCGCAATCCCTAATGGCTTCTTAGAATATGGGCATTCCGTCCACTCCTCTGAAGCAACCATGGCTCTCAACTCATCTTTCAAGCTAATCACGCTCTTCAGTGTGAGAAAGTTCATTGCTGATCGAGTCTCACAAGGAAGTAACAAATCTCTCCCATCTGTGTACTTCTTCATCATATTCAAAACCGCCCCATGGTTGTAAATAAAAGAGGTAATAGATTTTGCATTTTCAATAACTTCAGCTATTGCCTCCAGCTTTCCAATATCCTCCAACATACCATCTATACACTGAGAAGCACATGGAGTCCAAAACAAAGTTGAAAAGGCATCACTCAGCCTTTTCCCTGCAATGACATGGCTCTCGGTGTTATTGGTAATTACTTGAACAACATTTTTCACTCCGACCTCTTCAACCACATGCTTAAGCAACTCATAGAGTGTATCAGCCGAATTAACAATATGAGATGCATCAACTGATTTCAAAAACATTGTCCCTTCAGGACAATACACCAGAAAATTTATCAAAGTCTTTCCATTATCCATAGTCCACTCATCAGCCAATATAGAACACCCTGTCCTACTCCATGTAGCTCTATATCTTTCCACTGTGCCATTCACCTCCTCGATCATTCTCTTCAAGAAATAGCCATTGGCATCATGATACGAAGGCTTCTGAAGTCCTCCAACCGCTGCAATAGCATCGATCATCGGTTGAAAATACTTCGAATTCAATATATCTAAAGGCGCTCCACTCTCGTACAAACACCTGAAAATTGCCATATAGGCTTGATCCTTATCTATCAGCACCCCAGAATGAGACTTACCGAAATTAGCATCAAACCCACATGGAGAGAGGAGTTGAGCAGAAGGAAGAGTCAAAGGAGGAGGAGAATGTCTTTTCCTCTTCCTCCCTCTCTCGGGGGGTTTAACCAAAGCATCCTCTTTCACCTCAACCTGAACTGTGTCAAACATATCAGATACTTGGAGTTGACCCAACTGACCATCGACTTCACCTGAGTCCAGTTGATTTGGATTGAGCCTCCTGACTTCTTCAGCTAGTTTCATTTTTCTCTTCTTTCTGACTGCAGATCCATCTAAGCTCTGCTGCATTGCTTGTTGGACCTCAATTGGGACCTTCGGGCAGCAGGAGGCGTTTCCTTTGTGGCGAGCGAGGTGTTCTTTGATGCGATGAATGCCTCCACCCAGGAATTTCTTCTGACAGTACATGCATTTGAGCATGGTCCGGCCACCAGCACGGATCATGAGGCAATGTTTCCATGCTGGGTCATGCTTTTGAGTACCAATTGGGAGTACAATCTCTGAAGATGATGCCATTGCCAACTGAAATAACTGCTAGATTGTGTAGGTCCTACAGGAGAGAGGTGGGTGTTAAGGGTTTAGCGCATGAAATGCGTTCAGATTCTCAATAGAGACAAATGGATGCCTCAAAAATAAAGGGATATGAAACGTTCATAACTATATGCAAACTACATATACATGTAGCAAACAAATAATGTGAGGGACTCAGGGATATTTTCAGAGTGAAAGATTTCTATGTACAGAAAAAATATCATCACTTTGGAGTTATCACAACAAATATCATAGATTATCAACATGTACTAACAAGGTTATCTGAAGAAAATAAATAAATGTTTTCTCTAACGGTGTACTTAAATTTAGAATTTCAAAAAATGCAAGAGAAAAGTGCTTTCCGCCTCCATTTCGAACAAAAGACTTAACTACCATTTAGAAAAACAAAGTCATAAATTCAATCTCTCATTATTCTAATTTAAATTAGAATCTTTATGCAAATAAAATAGTTAAATGCTCAATTTCTCTCAACTCGAAACAAAAGCAATCACTGATGTAGTACGTAAATCAAATATTTAACTTCCAATTGAAAAAATAAATAAAACCAGTTAATCAGGCTTTCATATTCCTACTTAAAGTTTAAAATTCAATCTTTTCCAACAACAAATAAATGTAATCACTAATATTGTACTTAAATTTATTAATTTAAAAAAATTCAACGAAGAAAACGTTATCATCCCTCCATTTCAAACAAAAGTTCCAACTTCCAATTGACAATATAAAAGTGGTTAATTCAAGCTTTCCTTTTTCTATTCAAAACCAGAATCTTTATGCAAAGTAGAATACTTAAAAGTTCAATTTCTCACCCAAAAAAAAAACACACAATTTCATTCGGGTTTAAATTTTACAGACCCGAACCCGACCCGTTTTCAGTTACTTGAACACAAAAGAAGGAAGCGAACTTTACCCGGTTTTTTACCGCAACACGCGACGCGTCTCCCCCCTTCTTCTGATTTTTTTTTCCCTGAAACCAAAAATATGCGGTTCGGTTTAATATTTATAGATGGGGCGAGGATCGAGGGGGTCTGACCGGCTAAACCGGTGAGTTAGAGGACCAGATTCACGCGACGAGGACCCACCCAACTGGCTACAGCCGGTCAACTTGACGGTTGGACCGGTTCTGTGGATGGAGGAACCGGGGGAAGCGGTTGCCGTCCGCTCCGGCTCAGATCGGCCGCCGGTTTCCTCTTTCGTCAACCCTTCGATCGATTAAAAAATTTTATTTTTTAAATTCCCTTCGCGTTTATTCTCCATATTTTCTCTCATTTTCCTTGTTTTGAGATCGATTTGGCTCGATTGAGGGAAATTATTCAAACAGCCGTCGAGAGCGCCCGATTTCAGGTTAAATTTCTCTCCCTTTTGTTGGATTTTTTTGGGGATTCTGCTCGTTTGATTGGTTTATTTATGGTTCTTGAACCGGAGTCGGCTGTTGAGTTAGGGTTTGGTTGAGTGGAGTACGTGATGAAACCCTAAAGTTCGCTCCTTTTCCAGCTACATATTTGAAATTAATTAAGTAGAAAATTGACTGGAAATTTGGGGCATGCCTTGTGATTTTGGTTGGTAATAAAAATTTATTGTAGGAAATAAACATGCAGTAATGTAATATGAAGGTGAACAAGACCAAAGTAATTACAGTTATTTACACACATTTTCATCTCACATGTTATTCATAGACACTAAACAGTGTGCTTTCAGTTAAATTAGAGAGGGACATTGTATGGGCTCGCATTGCTTACATTGAAGAACAGAGTTGAGAGAGAGAAATAATGTTAAATGAAAAATGGTGGAACAATCTTCGGAGGACTAATATGTAGATTCCGACAATTAAGAGAAAATCCTCATCTTTAATGAAATGTTCATGAGTAATCTGTGTTTGGGCAGACTGCGAAGATTTCATACTTTTTCTTCTTCCTGCTTTTAGTTTTTATGTTCTACGAGTCTGCGTGAATGATGTTTCTTGTTAAATCTTCTACCATGTGTATCGTTTTTTCTATTCCGAAATTGACCTATGGCCGTTTCATAACTGATTTGCAGGTTGCTACCCATATGTCATAGACCTTCCTTATGAGTAGTTTACACTTCGATCTATTAGTTGAATTTCTTCTCCTTCTACATCAAAGGAAAACTAGCAAAGGCATCAGTTTGCGTGCCCCGGCCGTAGATCAAAACTGAGTCTCTAAGACTTCATACAGGATCTAGATCCAAGCCATCTCAATTATAGGGGTAAGAGTCCTACATTACTCATGTTCAAACAAGGTTATCACTTATCAGTTGTAAAAGGAAATTTTAGAGAAACAGCAGGCTGAAGTTGGGCTGTCTGCATCCTGTCTCGTCTACTTGTGTGTAGAGGTTCATACTGAAGCCAAGACGTCTTTGTCTTCAGTTGTTATATGCTTGGAGAGCCTCCTTTAATCCCTTTTGTATCTTATACACTAAAACATGCTAGAAAAGGTTAGGAATACCATTCCCTTGTTGATAATTGCGGATAACTGAATCTGTAGTAAAATGTCACCGTTTATGTTTGGAGTTAACATTAGAAGCTTAGAAACACTACTTTCTTGTCGATCATTATGAAATAGCTGCATCTACATTACAATGTGACCTAGAGAAATTCACATTCATGCATAATATATAAAACTTATAAAGTAAGATTGTAGTGCAGTTTTCTGCCTAGTTTTGTTGCAGATTAGTCTCTCTGATTAAGCCGCTGAAACCACATTGATTTTGAGTTGTAATGGTTTCGACCATCATCGCCTAAGTGAGCTGTAAGACTTGATTACCTGCATGAGAATTTGTAAGTTTTAGATGCTGGAGCCATTGACAGACTTGTGGAAATCTTCATGAGACTTAATTCGGCTGTTTGTAGAGATTGAAGAAACCATTTATGGACTTTTAGAGGCTGAAAACATTAAAGATGCTGAGACAGTGACCAAGTTTTAGATGCTGGAGCCATTGGCAGACTTGTGGACATCTTCATGAGTATTGAGATGCTTGGTTTAAGACTTCATGGTTATCTTCAGGGAAAGGTTTTGAAGCTCGACCAGTCTGTTTAATTAACAACGCTTCATGAGTATTTCCAGAGGACAGTAATGCTGCTCTATGAGTCTATGCGGAGGTTAGGATCGAAGCTCCATGACTTTCTTTGAATGCTATACTGGTATAGACTGGTGGTATATGCAGAATTTTGTCCCGGTGGTTTCCACATAATTTGGCGGTGTCCTATCCTAATTCTAGCTATATCGTAAGTGGTAAATACAAGTAAAAGTAGGCAATTCAGTAGTGTCATCAGACACCATTGGACACTATATAGATCTGCCGCTGGGATAGACCCTCCGTTTTCATAGTTGTCAAAGCTGATGATAATCTCTAGAAGCTAAGATTAAGACTCCATCCTTTTATGTAGACGTTAGAATTTAGGTTCCTTCAGTACTTTTAGGGGGCGTGATGCTCCTTAGAAACCAAAAATTACCAATTGCCTATATCAATAGAGAACAACTTTGTTATGGAGCCAGAATCTCTCTCTGCCTTCTTAGGGGTGCAAAACCTGCAGATATAATTTGATAACTCTATAATATGAACAATTTAAAGTTAAACGATCCACTTGGTTTAATAATCAGCTCGAGAATCTGACACAGTAACCTTTAGAGCCAAAGACACACCCACATAATAACTCCTACAGGTCCTCTAATTATACAAAGCATAAAGAACCATTATTTACATGTGTAAAGGAACAGCCACAGCCATCCCTAGTTTGAATAACCCAAAGCTTCAATGGATAAAATCTATATTTATGTCCCCTTTAAGTTCTTTCAGTTTTAGTTGTCCCAAAGTACAAAAGCGACAACCAAAACTGAAGCAAGGTATATGAAACTGGGCCCAGATCATAAACAGAGAAATATAAACCCTGTTCCCTAATCCTCTATATAAGCAGTTACTTCACGCTAACGTAATCAAAGAAACTCCACTCCCACTCTCTTCTCTCAGTTTCTCTAACTCCCCAAAGCTAACTGCCCAATTTCAACAAATCCCATCCACAATGTTGATGATTTCTAAATCCCATGTCTTCTTCGTCTCCCTCTTCATCCACATTTCAGTATCAAGTAAGTCTAAACAAAGCAATGAGCTTTTGTACAATCTTTTAAGAGTACCATTGGTCCATTGCCCGATGGATGCTATGATCCCTTCACTATTTAACCGTAATTAGAGGGGTGATTTAGATTCAACCGCCCAAGTAAAGTGATCAGAACATCTCGCTCACATGCAGGATGTCCTAACTTCTAAAAGAATTCACTCACATGAAGAACGTTCTAAAGTACTAATCCTCTTAAAATTCTACATGCAAGCGAGATGTTTTGATCCCATTAGAATGATTAATCTTGATAATATATCAATAATTAAACTTAGAGTCTCCTACTATATTTTTGATGTGCAGGTGCAATACAGCTGATACTAGTAAACAACTGCCCGTACAGCGTCTGGCCCGGCCTCCTCGGCGGTGCTGGCCACCCCACCCCACAAAACGGCGGGTTCCCCCTCGCCATCGGCGAGGAATTCGTGTTCGACGTCTCCTACGGGTGGGCTGGCCGTATCTGGGCCCGCCAAGGCTGCTGCTTCGACGACCAAGGCAAGGGCACCTGCGACACTGGCGACTGCAACGGTCAGCTCCACTGCAACGGGGTCGGAGGAACTCCACCGTCAACAATCGTCGAAATGACATTCGGCACGTCACAATCTCCGTACCATTTCTACGACGTCAGCTTAGTCGACGGGTTTAACGTCCCGGTATCAATGTCGCCCGTCGAAGGAGGCGTTGGATGTGGAGTTGCGCAGTGTGAGGTGAACCTGAACGTTTGCTGCCCGTCGAAGTTTGAGGTGAAGAGTAAAGGGAAGGTTGTGGGGTGTCAGAGTGCGTGCATGGCGTTGAAGAGTGACAAGTACTGTTGTACGGGGGAGTTCGGGTCGCCGAGTAGCTGCAAGCCTACGTTGTTCTCGCATTTGTTTAAGGCTATTTGTCCTCAGGCTTATAGCTTTGCGTATGATGATTCTTCGAGCTTGAAGAGATGCAAAGCGAGGAGATACCTCATCACGTTTTGCCCCCCAAAAAAGTGAGCAGGGGATATGTGCTTGTAGCTATGGTAATGAGACATTTGTATCCTTTGTGTGCTGATGTTAGTCGTTGATCGTTAAGAAATGTGTATTAATGTTGATGTAATTTTTCAGAGCAGTAATGTGAATATCTAGTTGGTAATGAGAAACTAATTGCAAGGGTATTTCAAAAAACTATCGTGAATTATTATTTTTAAAAACACTATAAATTTTTTTCACCCAACTATTGTGTTAAAATATCTCGCGATACATATCAAATGCTTCCTCCCATATTGCCCTCTGATTGATCATTAATAAACACGCAAAGGAGTAAAAATCTAAAAAGATTGATCTTAAACAAAACACTCATTGCCAAGATCATGCTTTTGCATTATATATAGCAGATTGATCTGAAATTTCAGGAAAAGGTAAAGCTCACCACTTGTACGCAAAGCCTCACATGCTGGAAGCAATGCAGCTCACTAGTACCAAAATCCTTGTAAATGTTTGCAACCAAAACACAGAAAAAGAGGTGACAGCACAACGTTAAAACTACAACTGAACTTGACAACAGTTCTAGATTGATGACCACGTACATGAAAAAATATCAATACTGATAACCGTGAGGACATAGAAAATACAAGTTTCAGTCCATGATTGCATTTGAAAGTATCGGTGAAATCAGAAATCAAAACTACGCCTTGGAATTTGATAGTTCGGGTTGAATCATGAAGTTCCACCTTTTGAATTCACTTGGTTCAAGAAAATCCAGGAATTTCTCCAGGGACAGGAGCCAATTCATTCCTTCCAAACCTCTCTTCATCATAGAAAGTAGCACGAACCACCCTCCCTCCAAAGAACCTTCCGTCGAGATCAATCAGAGCCTTTGTTGTCCATTCAGATCTCTCAAACTGCACGAAGATTCTGACAGCTTCATCCACCGGGAAGTTTGGTTCGGTGATCTCAAAGATGAGGACACGGGTGACTGAGCCATACTTGGCACACTCTGAGGCAACCTCATCTTCAAGTTCATCATCAACCTCTCCAGGTCCAACCTATAGAAAAATATTCAAAAAAACAAAGTGAGACTAATTGCATCAGAACTGAACAGATATTATATCATCTCAGTTTTATTTCATAAGCCAGATGTTTAACAATTATGAATCTTCCCACCTGTCAAATGGAATTTTAAGCTTTGGCTATTGGTTCATCAATCAGGAATCTTGAAAAAATGCAAAAGGTTGATGGCCCCGGAGGCCTTAGCTTACGTGGAGAATGGTCATGGCAAGTCCTACGATAGAATCCAGGCTACACCTTTGTTCAGAGAGCGAGAGTAGGGAAGAGACAAAGAAAAAAGGATGACACCATTCAGAGGGGGAAGACAATAGAGAGGTTGATGCCAAGTCAGAGTTCAATAAATTTTGAGAATCCTAGCCCATAGCCAGTAGAATTCATAGTTCTCTTACATAGACGAACACATTTAATGGGACACAGCTTGGACGATCGCAAAGAATCTGGGAATTGATTGTACTATGTGTGAGAAAAATGAAATTGCTCTGCGATTAAAATGTAGGAAGCATGAAACCCTTCTCTGTTCCACACAGCCAACTGGGCATTTTTCTCTAATGAAAAGAGAATGGTCGTTTTCTGCCACCTAAATCCAAGATTCTATTGGTCTACCCTTGCCGACCAGCTCCTTCAACTACGACATCATAAGTCCTTTTTAATAGTCAACTCATCAATCTTTATCACAAATCATAATACATCATGAGATTATCCACAAGCAGCAAGCTCAAATCTTTACAATCTTCACCTATCTATAATACAACCTCAGCTTTGATGTATATTCTTTTAAGTTTTAGCTATTGCATCTCATCTCAACATTGACACACTTTTCAAATACGGCCGTCAATTACCAGACGTTCTAATCACTCATAAAGCTCCAATACAACTAACATAAGATTACAGTCATTCACATTTCAACAAGCATTTACTTTTCCAAACCGAAGATCGTGCTTCAGTTTACTAGAGTTAATTTGCTCCATTAAAATATAGAGTAATAAAATTTCTGATCGCAATTTGCTGAAGACACAACATCATGTTGATGGGAAAAGTCTAGTGATAATGATGAAAATGAACAAGAATAGTACAGATAAGAGCATGTCGCTAAAACCACAGCAAAGACATAATATTGCAGTAAAAAGTAAAAACTGGAATCATGAAGAAGCCCTGCATGATAAAGAATTTTTTTTTGGACACAGGTTCCTAATTAATAGCCTATATTGATATTAACGGACTCTGAGTCTGCTATTTGATATAAACACTTGACAAAAGTGGGGTCAGCTATTATATGTCCCCATGTAATATGTATGACCTTGCAGATTAGTCCTTAAAAAAAACTCATAGTAGGTGCACCCAGCATTGCAGGGACTTGTACCAAACATTACATTCACAGAGAACAAGTTAAAATTATGTTAATTTTCAAGGTTCTTAATCCCAAAAACCACAAACAATAAGACCATCTGTATTTCCTTCTAAACCTTGTCATAACTTCATCAATCATAGTAGACAGACAAATTCTATAAGTTGATGGAAGTCTAGAGAAAAGAAAAAGGCGTTGACAGCAAGAATAAGTTGAAAAAAGCTTTAGTGCAGAAAATGAAAAGGGCATAAATTATTGAAAACTAGAAATTAGCAATCTGCAAAAGAGTATATCTCAACATGCCATAAAATATAATCCGAATATAATTCACTAGATTTTTGAAGGATTTAATTTATGAAAAAAACTATATTTAAAAAAGTGTTATTAGAAAGGTATTAAATTGACATACCATGTTCCGAAGAAGCAAGACCCGTGTAGGAGGGCCATTAAGGTTCACGCTCTTCGGCTTTTTCTCAGATTTTGATTCACTAGCATTTACAATTACCCCAGCTCGTCTATCTGTCTTTTTGGCCATTAAGGGAGTAGTAATTCCCTGCTCCTGTTTGCCAAGCCCCTGACCTTCTTTCCATCCCATCTTTGCCATCATTCTCTGAGCAGCAGTCATCTGCCCACCTGCACCAACACCAAGCCCTGCTGATCCAGACTTCCCAATACTAAACCCTTCTCCATTTGGTGGAGGAGAAGGTGATCTTGGTGCACCTCCGCCTGAACTTCCACTCATTGCAGCCCGCCTCTTCCAGGCTTCTTCTCCAGATATATTAATCGATGATGACTTCCCTTGATAATCCTTCTCCTCTCGTTCAGCAGCCTCTCGTAGTCTCTGCTCTCGTTCCCTTTCCCTCTCCTCCTCTTCCCGGCGCCTCCTCTCAAGTTCTCTCTTCCTCTCGGCCTCTATCGCCTGCCGCTTCTTCTCTCTCCTATAGTCTTCATAATCATTCGGCCTAGCAGGATCATACTCCTCGATGACAGTCGAAGTGACCCCAACAAGAGCAGGTTGAAAAGATGGGCTTTTGGTACCATTATCGGGCAGTGATGATGTTGTGGTTGTAAAAAGAGGCTTTGTTTGGGTTAGTATAGGATTTTTGGATTTGGCTTGAGACAGTTGGCTCTTCAAAATGGTTTGAGGCGGAGCGAAGGTTGAGGATGGCTTTCGGAGTGTGGGTGGGGCCATCTTAGCACTGCTAGACCATACTGAATTGTTACTCTTCTCCTCATCGGTTGAGGGTGCCGATGATGGTGGAGGGAGGTCCCCATACAAACCACCCAACATACTGTCGCCTTTTTCTTGTCTAGTCACTTAGAAAAAAACTCAAAAAGGCCAAATATCACAGACCCATGACGCCACTCCTGAATTTTTATACAGATGTAAACAAGTCAATATCCAAAACTAGTCATGAATTTATACAGATGAAGTTTACTATAGAAAGTAACATATTTGTATACCATTTTGGTTTATGAGCATGGAACCAAATATTCAATATTAAATTATCTAAAATGCCTATACGATTATCCAATCATATACATTCTCACAATTGATACCTCATCATGTATAATTCTAAACATATTATCATACAGTCAATGATTAAATAGTGTAAAAATTGATGTGTGACTGACCATATGATAGAATTTCATATGTACTACATATTGTAAAGAAATAGTGTAGAGAACTATAGAAATAACAATCCAAACTAAAGAATCCCAAAAGGATGATAATGATAACATAATAACTATACAAAGAATTCAGGGTTAATTGGATCGTAGGTCACTATATTTATTTCATGAGTGCTTAGATGGATGGTCATGTAATTAAATATGAATCGGACTGCTAGTCACTTCTAACGCATCTTGTGAATTTAAGTTGTGAATTTTCATTTATTTTTAAGCATTACAGCTCACTCAATACATCACAAGTTAATATTTTCAAGAGCTAAATGCCAAATGCAATATAATCACCCAATACTCACCCAATACAAGTTGCCAGATACGCACAAATTTTCATTTTTCACAAGTGATCAAGATATTATGTATAGGAAGAAATCCATTAAATCAAATGATCAAGAACTTTTTTGATATCACATCAGCGGAATGCGTTATACATTTGACAGAAAACATTAGAAGTGATTTGTGGTCCGATTAGCATTTAACTACACGACCAGTCATCCAAGCAATTAAAAACATAGGTATGAACTTCTAATTATGAAATAAATGCAGTGACCAACAATCCAATTAACCCAAGAATTCGACAGTGAAGTAATCTACATCTTAGTCTTCACACGGAGCATTAAACCCTAGAAACTTATTAATTACACATAGTTACCCATTAAACAACGAATCTAACCCAAACGAGAAATTATTTAGTCAGAAAATAAGAAATATTGAAGATTAGGGTTTTTCTTCACCATCTTCACCTCTCTGTGGAGCTCTGTTGGAGGACTGCCAAGCTCGAGCTGACCTAAAGAGCAACACGATCAGAATCCCTATGAATTATCCTCCAAACTTTAATTTTCGAAGATTAAAAAAAAAGATTTTGATTAAAACAAATTTTTGAGGAACAACGAGGGCGTTATAATTGGGGGAAAAGAGGAAGAATAGGGCGAGGGGTTTGGGTTCGAGAAATCTCGCCGGAGTTTGGGCTTAGTGGGCTAATCATGCCAGCCCATTTTATTGTACACTGGCCCTTAAAAGCCCGTAAATTATCAGCCCAAAATTGGGCCGCAATTGCAAATGCCTGAATAGCACTTAAATGCTCTAACGTTTCACCACATTTATGCTTAAATATCATAAGTTGTAAAAAGTATCGCTTTGGTATCTTGAGTTATAAAAAAAATAGTACTTTAATATTCTAAGTTTTAAAAATTTAACACTTAAATACCCTATTGCTTCATCACCTTTACACTTAAATATTCTAAATTGTAAGAAGTAGCACTTTAATACCTTAAGTTGTAGGAAAGTGAAAACACTTTAATACCCTAAGTTGTAAGAAAATAGCATTTAAAAACCTTCTGTTAGTTATAATGACATATTCTTAAAAATATTTCCATGACAACTACCAAAAAGTACTAATGTGCTAATTTTTTACAACTTAGGGTATTAAAGCGCTATTTTTTACAACTTAGAGCAATTAAGTGTGAAGGTGGTGAAACAATATGGTATTTAAGTGCCATTTAACCATTGCTAATAGTAAATGGATTTTGTGTCATTATAATCATGACACTTTTAAAATCTAAGAGGGTCTAGCAGAGTTGGCAAGTTGCCTATGACTAATACTCTAAGGATTTAGATTTAACTCTCACGGGGGGCACCTATAGGAATTTAATTTTCCGAAATACCCAAGACCATGTGTTGGGGGAGGGGGGAGGGAGGGAGGGGGGCTCTCCTTAGCCACGCTCGGGATTTGATAACCATGGTCCGAATGATCGCGGAGAAGTTCCCTCACAAACCAAAAAAAAAATTTTTTTGACACTTTTAAAAGAGTTTTTTTTTTAATTTTATTTTTATGTACCCCATGGAATTTAAATCCAAATAATGAGTGAAAAACATCAAGTTCACTCCGGTCTATGATATTATATATGAACCAATTTAATATCTGTAGTTGAATTACTGGATTTTAAGATTCATGTATAGATCTACGGGTTATATTTTCTGGATGCGCATGTAAAAGAGATAATATGTCTTAAAATGCAAGATAAATAAGCAAACGGCACAGCTAATTGCTGATTAGCCAACTAACAACCGACAACGAAACCAAACAGGAAAAGATAGTAAAGCCAAACAGGGACTCCTTAATCAATCACTTATTGATTGCTTACCTATTGGTCGGAAACAAGATAATGAAGTGGAGACGAGCACGCATTTATTCTTTTGAGAGGAGAAATGAGTAAGTAAAAAATGTGCTTTAGTTTTCTTCTAATGACAAATTGCAAGTAAAACTGATAATTTCTGAGCTTCGCAGAGTGATCCGGACGGTTTAGAGGTTAAACTCCTTAAATTAGTTTTACAATAGCCCAATTGCCAGTAAAACTGGGAGAATCGGTCATATTGCCTATATTTTTTTAACACTACAGTAATTTTAACTGTTGGCATCAATGCAATGAACCGAAATTTTGATTGAATATCGCTTGCCTTTCAAACTTCAAATAATCGGAAGACAATAAAAAATTCATGCACAATTCAAATAACCGTGATTCACGTTTTGACGCCCCAAAGATCTCGCCCTTACAAATATATCTCTCGTATTATTCTCTGAATGGTATGCTTGGTAGCTGTAACAAGAGCATTCTTTTTGTTTGACGTGCGCACAAATCCCCCCGAAAATGCGCATATAATTTTACAAGAACAAATTGACAAGTATATTCTCTGTTAGTATTCCTCAAATGACAAAAGTGCCCTCATACATTGATTTAAATGTTTTACATATTAATTTAAACAGATATTATTATTGCCATTGCGAAGGCAATGTTACAAAACAAAATATTTCTTTTTTTTAAAAATGTCATATAAGCTCTATAAAAGCAAAAAGTGAATCTTGATTTAAGACCGCCAAAAGCTTAAAAATTAAATGTTAAGAAATTTGTAAAAATGAAAAAAGTGAAGTATCGCAAACTCTAAAATTGACTATAACCTTTGGATAATCGTATATAGTATCAGGTAAAATAAAAGAAAAATATATTTGTTTTCTATATCCTGTTAACGTGTTCTTGGTATGAATGCTATATAAAAATTGAAAATGTAAGAACCAAGGTAACTTACAAGTGTGCTACAACAATATGATTCTGCACATTAAAACACAAGTTTCACTAAAAAGTCCATTTTAATTTTGGAGGTTTTTATACACGGTTAAAAATCTAGTATTAGTAAAAGGCGGCAAAATACGAAAAACAGACTCCGTTTTCTAATACAAGGGTATTATAGTAACTTCATCTGTTCCTCACAACCATCCCTAAACAGGCCGGATCTCATACCATAACGGCGTCCAAGGATATCCAATCATAATGCGCCACGTGTCAAGCGCCGTTAACCCGGCCTCGAATGATCAAAATCCTACCTTTTACAACAAGCCCACCCCCCTTTTCTCCCTCTCATTCCCCATTTCCCTTCCCCCGGATCGGATCACCGCCCGGTCCCTCAGCTCGCTTTCTCTCACCGCCCTCGATCTCCCCCAAAAATCCCTAGGGTTCTCTCGAATTCCCTTATTCGACCGGCCAAACTTCGATTTTGATTGAGGGCTTTTGATCCCAATCGAGATCTAGCCATCCCCATGTCGTCGATTTCGTCGATCGGAGGCTCGCCGTCGTCGAATTATTGGTGCTACCGCTGCAATCGATTCGTTAGGGTTACGCCCCATGGCGCTTTCTCCTGCGTTGACTGCGGTGGCGGTTTCCTCGAAGAGGTCTCCACGCCGCCGCGATTGGCCACTGCCGCTTCCGAGCACCGCCGCCGGCGATTCCCTGCTTCTTCTTCCGCTTCGATCCCCACCGCCGCCGGCGCTGACTCCTTCTCGCGTCGCCGCCACCGACGTGGCTCTGCCGGCGACCGCTCCCCGTTCAATCCTGTTATTGTTCTCCGTGGTGCCAACGATTTTGAACCCGATCGATCTAATAACAGCTTGAGCAATAGTTTTGAGCTGTTCTATGATGATGGAGCGGGCTCGGGTCTTCGCCCGCTGCCCTCAACTATGTCGGACTTTCTGATGGGATCCGGATTCGATCGGCTGTTGGGTCAACTCGCCCAGATGGAAGTCAACGGCGCGCGAGGATTCGATCACCCGCCGGCATCGAAAACTGCGATTGAGTCCATGCCCACGATCAAAATCGCCGACTGCCACGTTGGCGAGGACTCCTACTGTGCAGTCTGCAAGGAAAAATTCGAACTTGGAAATGATGCGAGAGAAATGCCCTGTAAACATATTTACCATCAAGATTGCATCTTGCCCTGGCTCACGCTTCGGAATTCGTGCCCAGTTTGTCGACACGAGCTGCCGAGTGAGGTTCGGAGAAGGGCAGGATCAGAAATTGACAGCGAAGAGGAGTCTGTTGGGCTCACCATCTGGAGACTGCCAGGTGGCGGCTTCGCCGTTGGGAGGTTCTCGGGTGGGAGGAGGCCAGGGGAGCGAGAGCTTCCGGTTGTTTATACTGAAATGGATGGTGGGTTCAACTCCGGTGGGGCCCCTAGAGGAATCTCATGGACTTCGAGAGGGAATCGAAGGAGGGAGCGAGGAGGATTTGGGCAGGTTCTTCGTAATTTGTTCAGGTTTAGATGTTTTGGTGGTGATCGATCATCATCTTCTTCGTCTTCTGTTGCTGCTTCAAGATCTTTGTCTTCGAGGAGAAACCTAAGAGCCCCTATATTTAGGAGCTCGAGGAGCTCAAGGAGTCGTAGCAACAGTTGGGCATTGGAGGATGGAACTGGGAATACAATTTCAAGATGGTGAACTGGAAAATTGCAGAAAGTTTGCATTTTAAATGTAAATAGAGAAATGCCTGAAAATCTCGGGAGCTTTTTTTTCTGGGTTCTGCTTTGGGGGATCCTTGCAATTTCTTCAGAACGAGGAGGCAAATTTGAACTCATGGAAGGTACATGAACGCATGTACCCTGCTTATTGACAATGTTATGTTGCAGAGGTTGATTATTTTGAAATTTGGTCTGTATGAAGATGAATTATTATTCTTCCCTGTAGTCTTTTATTAGTAATATATAAATGCATTTATTCCTCATTTGTTTAAGTATCGAGCTATTTGGTTGCTCAAGCAATTCTACCATCTAAATTGAGTTAGTATTCCTCTTGGTTGATATGTGAGGTTCATATTATAAATTGTCTACTTCTTGTTTGAATTGGCTTGTCAGTTTCGTTCAAGCTGAGGATTATGCACAACTCTACTGATTTAGAAGGGGATACTTAATGTCAGCTAATCTTTAGAGGTTCAGCTTTGGGTTAGTTTCCTAGTTTCTTTTAACGGTGGTTTATGCTAATCGGCTGTTTGCATAATACTTTTCAAGATGCTTTATCAAGGTTTACCTGATCTCACAGTATTTCTTAGTGGTCTATTTACCGAGGATGAGGTTATGGATATCCAGCTCTTAATTTTGAGGCTATGAACATCTAAGGAGAAACTTAATAGTTTGCAGTATTTACAGGAGCTTGTTGTGTCAAAAGTTTGTTGAAGAGGAAGCTGAGTCTTAAAGAGAACTTATAAATATTGATCATCGTGTTGTGAATGCTTGCTTAGAGGATAGAAGCATGGATAGTAACTAGCAAGTTTCTTCTAGTTATTTAGTTTTGGTTTTCTATATATGATGTCAGTGATCAAAACATAAGTTTACATAGACATTGACCGCTAGATACCAGTGTGCCATACACATTCAGATGCATAGTTGCGCGTCTGATTGGTTCATTTTTCTTTAATTTCTTTGTCCTGTTATTGGCAGTTGTAGGCATATTTCTGTAACATGACTTTTCATTTGCATAGGGAACCATATTATATTTGTTGCTAATGTGATTTTACTTCTACAACTTCTTAATACTGAGCCTGCTGGTAGGTATGTGTGATTATTGACTTAATTGAGTGTTTAGTGTCCCTTGAATTTGGACATTCTTGATAATTTCTGGTTGTTGAGAGTTTTTGTCCCAATCATACCATCTTTTGGTTCGCATGCGTAGAGGATGGTTGTTGGTCTGAGTGTTAATCTTTCCGAGGAAGTTGCAACAGTCTCCTCTTATTCTTTGTTGATGATTAAGCATTCTTGGTTTGTTTTTCTATAAACAAAGTTTGTTTCTCTACTTACCTTCCACCTTAATGTAGAAGTTTTTCACATGGGGGAGAAAAAAAAAAACAGATGTGACAAATATTGGCGTGAGGATTAGAGATGAATATTCTCTTACTAATTGTTCCAGGCATCTTTACCTGAGAAATTTTTAGACTCCAGCTGAAGAAACTAGGGAAGGATAACTCCGGAGCATTCTGGGACCTGATATGCTCTTTAGAGCAATGGATTCCACAGTCAATAAGGAGTTTACTTGATTATAATCTTATATTGATGTCTGCAAGTAGTTACTGTTATCTTGGTATCTGATTATAAAATCTTACTGACTTTGTTCATACATGCGAAATTAAGGATAAAGGTCACTTTTTTCCTTCTTAATGTACGATTAAATTTTGAGGTTTTTGTCTGTATCGACGAAAAGCAAATTGCCGTTTTTGAATATGCTCAAGACCGAAACTGATTTTTCTACTGTGGTCGATTTCATTACAAAACTTAACTTTGCTTCTCACAAGTAGCCGCTATCATCTCAGACTATGATTCTCTCTATGAAACTCTACTTGAGATGAATGGACAAGTAATCTGGAATTGTGACCAAACAAACTCTTTATTAAATCTCTTCTATACAAATCAACATCATGATTCTTCTTTTTTTTTTCTTTTTTAATGAATCAAAGGTTTTTTCTGTTGCGTCGTTTTCGTGCCATCAAGATATCATCTGTCGAAATGAGCCTCACTGTATGAATAGACATGGTAGCATCATTATATCGATGTTATTGTTGTTCTGTTAAGACAGTTACCCCTCTCGTGCGCGCGGGGCTGCAGCATTTGTGGATCCTGGCTATGAGCTTTCAAAGCGGAGGGGAGGGTACTTATGTGGCTCATAAACTCTCGTTCATGTGCGCTCCATGCGTTTCTCTGTGAGAATGCTCAGTGGACCCTTTTGGTTGAAACAGTGAGCAAGACAAATGCCTGCGTGGGACTGATCACTGTCTTCAAACTACATTTCTTTGTGTAGGGATGGAGGGGATTCATCTTCTCTAGATGCAACCTGATACTGTGAAATTTTTTTTAAAAAACTTTATGATTACAGTGTCTATTATTATATGTGACAGCCGTGATTCATTCCAAAATAGGGTAACACTGCACGGTGCCTTCATATTATGTATATTCCTAATGTATGTGGTTATGAGAAGTAAATTTTGCCATATTTATATTCTCAGGAGTCCTTTGAATTTGCATAAGGCACTGTTTTTAAAATTAAAGTCCTGAGGAGCATGATACTCCTCAGGAGAGTCGAACCTTGCGTGTATAATGCACTATATCTTAATTAACTATACTATTTTCGGTACAAATCTTGGTACTTAATTGAGAACTGATTTTTTCCTTGTTAACCAAATCATTGGTTTAATCAATGATGTAATGTGGTACGCATATTCAACAATCTTTACCACATATTTCAACAATCTCAATCTCAGATCATATCCAGTGGGAACAATATTTCGTTCATTTTCATGAGGTAAACCATGAGATTGCTCGTTTCTTCAACTTTTTTTTATTGAATAAGCAAAAATTTACAGTTATTTTTGGTAATTCATACATAATTTAGCTATAGACAAGAGAGATATATTGACCTATGAGAAGGTCAACAAAATTGATTAGTTCTTGTAGATAGTAGATTTAAGGAGGAAGTTGTTTCCATCAGAGAGATCAAATCCTTATATCCGAAAATTATTTGTAATGGAAATGGAATTTAACGGATAGAAGTCTTGTATAATAGTGTCTCTATAATATAATTAGAATCATCTTATTGAAATTCTACCAGCAAAAACATCGAGCCAAAAAAAAAATCTTGCTAAAATTTCTGAATTGTGATCTTCAGTTTAAACTGAAATCCAAACTGAAAAAAAAAATCGCATATTTGGATCTCTTCACAATTCCCCGCCTCTCTCTTAAAAAAAAACCTTTACTTTTTCTTCCTTCTCTATCTCAAAGATTCCACCTTTTTCTACCACATTGATTCCGATGATGATCTCCGTCGATCATCTTCAATTCTATCCATTGTCATAAAATTTTGTGATGGCAGAAATTCACGATTTTGTGAGTTATAACCCACGATTTTTTAGTCATTTTTAGTCACTTTGAATAATTGATATATAATTTTGCGGAGTCTAGACTTCACAATTTCATGATCTATAACCTACTATTTTTGGCCATGATTAGTCGTTTCGACCCATTGACAAGCAATTTTGCCGAAGCCAAAATTCAAGATTTCTGATGTGTTATGTTATTATATTATGCAAGTGCACAACTTTCGTTGTAGCCTTTATAGGTTACTTAGGCTAACTCCACTAGGTTTTAAACTAGAATTTTTAATTTAATCTCTTTATTTAGTAGAACCCTAAAAGCATAAGCTATATTTTGTTAGAAATTATAACCTATCAAATAGTCATAATCTTATATTTATTAAAACCCGAAAAGCATAAGCTATGTCTCGTTAGAAACTATAACCTATCAATTAGTTAATTCTAGTGTTTGTAATTAATTAATCTAAACTTTTTATTATTAAATTTTTTATTATTAGGGTTTACTCTCCTAAGTATAGGTTAGGCCAAATTAAAGTTTATAACCTATCAAATTATAATTAATCCTAGCTTTTATTAATCTAAACTAATCAACTTCTTTGCTTAACCTAAAGAGTTCTTTTTATTAATCTAGATTAGTTACCTAACTTCATTATCCTAAGCTTCCTAATGGTAATTAGCTACTCATGATTAATGAAAGAGAAAAGAAGATAAAAGAAAAGAGAAAGAAAAATAAGAACAAGAACAAGAAAATAAAAACACGAAATTAAACTACTTACTAAATTGAAGAAACTTAAAAGACAAGAACTTGAACTCCAAAATAGCAAGCAAAAAGAAGAACTTTATTGAATTCTTAGAAATTGAAGGTGGAATTGAATGTGTAAAATACAATGGCCCTAGGCCCCTATTTATACTATACAAGAATCTCTTACAGTCGTCCAATTAAACTTGATCTCTAAGTAATCCTCATAACCGTAGGATTTGACTTGGACAACAATTAATTGAATATTTTCATAATACAAACAAGATTCTAAAACCTGATTAAATTCAGATTTCTGCCAGAATTTGATATTGATGATAGAATTTAAGTAATCTGCCAATCTAGATGGATCTGTCTCATCGAGATAGGCGATTTTTCATATGTAGTATGCTAGATTCTGACTTCTGGATTGAGAGAAATTATCTTTTCTTTGCGATTGATATTTTAAATATGAATTTAGTTAGATTTTATTTTTCTTGTTGTTGATGGGTGTAATCAAACAGTCACTAACCTCGGTATGAGTTTAGTTCTTAAGAGAGCAGGGCTCGCCTTCTCTCCTAATGCCCGGTGACATTGCTCCGGTCAAAGGGTTCGCCTACAAAAGAGTACCTGTGGAAGGGTTAGAGTTGGGATCTCCGGTGGTCCCTCCGATGGTCAAGTCAGTAATGAAAGAAAAGAAAATGTGTAGGACAATTCACTGAGATAAAAATCATGTACTTGGTTCAATGTTCTTACCACTATTTATACCTAGAATTCAGAGGGCATTCTTGTCTTTCAAGAAACAACCGCTGAGTCAGCCCCCTTCCTCCACGTGTCGGGAGCTGATTGGGCCAGCTCCTGCAAGCGCCAGCCACAGTAGCATGTCCCTGTCACAGTAGTATGTATTGACAGGTGTCAAACTGTGAGCGGACTGAGAGTTAGCGTTGTCTATTCACCATAAATGGGATGGGATTGTCGGCGTCTGCAGTAGCATGGGTCCTAGGTACCTTAAATACCGTGAAGGATGGTGGAGTAAAGGGGGTTGTCGGCACATTTAATACCACAGTGATGGATTGTCGGGTGTAGACTTCAGATAGCCGTCGTCTAGGTGGGGGACCACAAGCGACAGGGGGGGTCGAGGCCGAGTGGCCGACTTGAGTTGTTCCTCTCGAGTCGTTGAGAGTAATTTGGTAGAGTGGACGACCATCATCGCCTTTTGCGTCGTCCAAGGGTCTCTAAGGCAAAGAGTTGGCGGAATGGACGACCATCACCGCCTTTCGAGTCGTCTATGGATCGCTAGGGCGAAGGGTTGGTCGAATGGACGACCATCACCATCTTTCGCGTTGTCCATAGCTCGCTACCGCGAATGGTCAGCCGAATGGACGACCATCACCGCCTTTCGCGTCGTCCAATACACTGTGAGGTGGGCTGTGAGCGTTGGTCGTTTTACAGGCCGGTCGGGGTGACTTGTGATGCCCTCGGTTGGCAGGCGGGTATGTTCATTTAAGTTGACACTTTGTTTTCCTCTTTAATCACTCTGTTTTCCTCTTTAATCACTTATTAGTAGTTATGACTATAGCACTTGTCCTCCAAATAATTGAATATTTCCTTTTCTTCTTGATTCCCTGCTACAGATTTGATTGCTGTTTGATTGATTCTTCTAAAATATGTGCTTTTTGGCTTTAATAGGTTTCGCTAGGCTTCTTTGGGCTTCTCTTAATTCAAAATCAATTTTTCCTGAAAATTCACTAAAAATACCAGAGTAGCAATTAAATATATACAAAAACTAAGATAAATTAGGATATAAAAATAATATAAAATATGTTAATTAATTTCATGAGCTATAATCTATGACTTTCGGTCATTTTTTTCTTATTCGACCCATTAATATTTCTGTGGAGAGTAAAATTCATGATTTTGTGAGCTATAACCCACGATTTTGGTCATTTTAGTCGTTTCAACCCGTTGTCAAATATTTTCATAGTGGCCAAAATTTATGATTTCTCGTACTATACCCCATGATTTTTGTCAAGTTTTAGTCATTTCGACCTATTAACAAATAATTTCACTGAAGTCAAAATTCATAGAAATTCTTATTTTCATAAGCTACAACTATGATTTTTTTGAACATTTTTTGTTGTTTTGATCCATTTACAAATAACTTCATGATTTTGTGAGCAATAGCCCATAATTTTTAGCCATTTCGACTGGTTGATAAATAATTTTTTTGAGGCTAAAATTCAAGATTTCATGTGTTATAACCCACAATTTTACTAATATTTCATTTCGACCCATTGGAAAATAGATCCATAGAGACTAAAGTGCACAATTTTGTAAGTTATAACCCACAATTCCAGCCATTTTTATTCATTTCGACCTACTGTTAAATACTTTCGTAATGGTCAAAATTAATAATAATCCATGATTCTTGGTCATTTTTAATTATTTTGAACCAATGGCAAATACTTCCGTGCATGCCAACATTCCTGATTTCATGAGCTATCCATGATTATTGACCATTTTTAGTCATTTTAACCCGTTGGCAAATAATTATTGGAGGTCAATATTCACGATTTCGTGAGCTATGACTATGACCTATGATTTTTTGGCCATTTTTAGTTGTTTCAATCTATTTTCAAATAATTTTGAAGAGGTGAGAATTCACGATTTTATGAGCTATAACCCCTATTTTAAGCCAATTTTAGTCATTTTGACTGTTGGCAAATAATTTTTCTGATGTTAAAATTCATGATTTCATGAGCCATAACCCATAATATTTGGTCATTTTTAGTCATTTCGGCCCTTGACAAATAATTTCATGGTGATCCAAATTCATGATTTCATGTGTTTCAATCCATGATTTTTAACTATTTTTAATTGTTTTGACCCTTGGAGAATAATTTCGCATAAGCCGAAATTTATGATTTCATGAGTTATAACCCATGTTATTGGCAATTTTTAGTTGTTTCAAACCAATGACAAATAATTTTGCGGAGTTGAAATATTATGATTTCAAGAGCAATAGCCAATCATTTTTGGCCATTTTAGCAGTTTTTACTTGTTGACAAATAATTTCTTGGTGGCCAAAGTTCATGATTTTATTAGTTGTAACCCACGATTTTTGACCTTTTTTACTCGTTTTGACCCATTGATAAGTAATTCTGAAGAAACCAAAATTTAGGATTTCATGAGCTATAATCCATTATTTGTGGCCCTTTTTAGTCATTTCGACTCATTAGCAACAATTTCGTGATGGCCAATATTCATGATTCCATAAGTAATAACTCATAATTTTTAGCCACTTTTAGTCGTTTCAATCCATTAGCAAATAATTTTGTGAAAGTCAAAATTTATAATTTCATGAGCACTCCTGATTATTGTCTGTTTTTTAGTCGTTTCAACCCGTTGGTAAATAATTTTGTGGAGGTTAAAATTTACGATTTCATAAGCTATAATCCACGATTTTTAGCTATTTTTAGTTATTTCAAACTGTTGACAAATAATTTCACAGAGGTCAAAATTTACGATTTCATGAGCTATAACCCGATATTTTTTTTCTATTTTTAGTCATTTTTACCTATTGTCAAATAATTTTGGGTGACCAAAATTCAAGATTTTGTGATATTTAACCCATGATTTTTTGCCATTTTAGTAATTTTCACCCATGGTCAAATAATTTCACGATGGTAAAAATTCATGATTTTGTGAGCTATAGCCATGATTTTTTGGACATTTATAGTTGTTTTGAAGTCTTTGATATATAATTTTAAGGAGTTTAAACTTTAAGATTCCATGACCACCCACTATTTTTGGCCATTTTTAGTCATTTTGAATCATTGATAAGTAATTTCACCGAGGCCACATTCACGATTTAATGATTTATAAACCATAATTTTTAAACTATTTTAATCATTTTGACATATTGACAAATAATTTCGTGAAGACCAAATTTCACAATATCATGAGCTATAACTCATAATTTTCGTCATATTTATTCATTTTTACCCATTGTCAAATATTTTGTAATGGCCAAAATTCACAACTTCATGGGCTATAATTCACAATTTTTGTCCATTTTTAGTCATTTCAACCCATTGGCAAATAATTTTTTTGAAGTCAAAATTCATAGAAATTCTCAATTTTACAATCTATAACTCATGATTTTTGGCCATTTTTATTTTTTTCTTTCACTTGTAAATAATTTCATTGAGCCTAATATTTACGATTTTATGAACTATAACCTGTGTTTTTTGGTCATTTTTTTATTTGACCTTAATGTCACATAATTTCTTAGAGATCAATATTTGTGATTTTCTGAGCAATAACCTAAGAACTCTGGCCATTTTTAGTTATTTTGACCAGTTGACAAATAATTTTGTGTAGGCCAAAATTCATGATTTAATGAGCTATAACCTAAGATTTTTAGCTATTTTTAATCATTTAGACCCATTGACAAATAATTTCGCAAAGTCAAAAGTTTATGCTTTAATGAAAGGTATAACCCATAATCTTTTCCATTTTTACTCATTTCAATACAGTAGTATATAATTCTTTGGAGGCTAAAATTTACAATATCATACGCACGATTTTTGGCCATTTTCAATCGTTTTCACTTATAGGCAAAAAATTCACAATTTCATTGGCTAGAGTTTATGGTTTTTGGCCATTTTTAGTCGTTTTGAACCGTTGACAAATAATGTTATAGAGATTAAAATTTACGATTTTATGAGTTACAATCCATAATTTTTAGCCATGTTTAGCCATTTCGACTGGGTGACGAATAATTTCACTCAGATCATGAGCTATTATCCATGTTTGTGAGCCAATTTTATTTATTTTGACCTTTGACAAATAATTTCTTAGGAGCTAAATTTCACGATTTCATAAGCTATAACACACTATTTTTGACCATTTTTAATCATTTTGAACAATTATTATATAATTTTGTGGATCCAAATTTCATGATTTTATGACTTATAACCCACTATTTTGCTCATTTTCAGTTGTTTTGACTAGTCGTCAAATAATTTTATCAAGTCCAAAATTCATGATTTCATAAGCAATAACCACAATTATTGGAAATTTTTAGTCATTTCCAACCATTGGTAAATAATTTTGTGGAGTCCAAACTTTAAGATTTTATGCGCTATATAACCCATGGTTTTTTTACTATTTTTATACTTTTTGACCGTTTAATAAAAAATTTCGCAGAGACCAAACTTCACTATTACGTGGGCTATAACTCAAGATTTTTTATCATTGTTAGTTGTTCCAACACATAGGCAAATAAGTTTACGGAGGCCAAAAAATTATTCATTTTATAAGCTATAACCCATTATTATTATTATTATTTAAATCATTTCAACCCATTGGTAAATAATTTTGAGGAGACCAAATTCACATTTTCATGAGTTATAGCTCACGATTTTTAGTTATTTTGAGCTATTAGCAAATAATTTCACAGAGTCTAAATTTTACGATTTCACGAGCTATAACCCATGATTTTTTTTTCATACTTAGCTGTTTCGACCAGTTAGTAAATAATTTCGAGATATCTAAAATTTACGATTTCATGAGCTATAAGTTTTAATTTTTTTATTATTTTTAGTTATTTTGACCCATTGGTGAAGAACTTTGTAGAGGTGATTACTCATGATATCCTAAGCTATCCATGATTTTAAGTGATTTTTGGTTGTTCTACTATAAAATAATTTCACGATTTCATGAGCTATAACCCATGAATTTTAGTTATTTTTAGTTACTTTGACCCATATGCAAATAATTTCCTAGAGGCTGAAATTCATAATTTCATGAGCTACATATAACCTATGATTTTTAGCCATTTTTAGTTGTTTCGACCCATTGGTAATAATTTCACGGTGGCTATAACTTATAAATTTTGTTTATTTTTATACATTGTGACCTTTGGAAAATAACTATATGAGGGCTAAATTCATGATTTCATGTGTTATAATCAGGGGCGGATCTAGAAAATTTATTCACTAGGTGCAAGACTGCAAGCATAAATATATGATCTCGTTAAACCAATTGGAACTGCAGGCATAAATATAAGATCTCGTCAAACCAATTGGAACTAAAATGACGTAAAGCTGCACCTTTTGAAACACTATAATCTAACTAATTTCCGAACTCATCAAACCAATTAGAGCTAAAACGACGTAAAGCATTTCCAAATTTCTTCTGTGGAAAATTATGTTCTCATGGTTGACATGGACTTTTTTGCAAGTATGCTTTCTGAATTTCATCTCGACAATTTGGATGATAATCTAAGATTCTAGACCTTTGTACAGGATTGGCTGGAAGATTCTTTTTAAGTCAACTTGTAAAAACTTTTTCTTCGAAGAAGGCAACGGTTCAGAAATAGATAGTTGCTCATTAGCAGACTTCCGTTTAAAATAGTTTTCCAGGATTAGGATCTATAACACCAACAATAACATTATATAAGTAAATATGTTTCTATATATCTAAGCTAATACGACAGTCACAGAAATCAAAATTTGAATGTTAAAACAATTAACAATTTAATGACATACATTTAAAATCTTAAATAGAATCATAATTTAACTATAGATAGTTGAACAGTAAATAAGAAAAGAAAAGATGATAGAATTTACAATTTTCAAAGGATGTTAAGAGTTCTAAACACACTATTAGGCAAATAATTCCTTGAATCTTGATTGTAGATAA
>JBAKGM010000365.1:41348251-41364105 GCA_037177215.1 Asparagus racemosus | reverse complement strand
TTGACGTGGGCCCCATGCAAGTAGGAGAAGCAGGTCGAAGGTCAGGTGAGTGAAACCTCTTTTATATGAAGAGTATGGTTCTTATTATTTTTATACGTGTGCATTGGTCTTTTACTAGAAAGCCTATGAAAACATGTACATTAAATAATCATAAAATATTTTACATGTATGATAGATAATTATTTAAATAGAAATTCAATGTTACGTGCACGTGCTAGTGCTAACATGTAGCACAGAGAATTTTTAAATAGAATTTCAATGTTACATGCAGGTGCATTTGCACGTGCCAATACACTAGTCATAATGATGAAGGAAAAAAAGAAAAACAAAATGAAGCCAAATCATGACATCTGGTCAGCAAGCTTTGGGTCTGAGCTGGGTTACCCCGCCAGGAGAGGGAAGGTCTCGTAAAAGTGTCTGGTGCAATTTGGGTGCGACGCGCCCCAAACACCTGGGCGCATCGCATGTGTGTGCCCCTCTTTGTACCCCTGCCTTTTACAAATTCCCTCTCTATACCCCTACATTGTACAATTTTATCGTGTTCCGTGCCCATACCACACTCGTACCCGTATCCATGCAACTTAGCCACACGAAGAATCTTTTTGCTACATGTCTTTTTAGGATTTCTTTTTTGTAAGAAATAAAACTAGGTTTTCTTGAGATTTAAGTTAGGGATTTAATTGAATATGCGGGGGAATTGTAAATGATTATTTTCGTTGCAGTGTAAATAGTTCAAATTAGGGATTTACATCACGATTTCCAGGTCGTTGCTTGAAGTGTAGATTGTTTTCTAGTCTCCATAAATAGTTTTCTAGTTTCTTCTACTCTTTTTCATCGTTGTCTTGAATTCTTCACGGTCCACTTTTACTAAGGGGCTGTTTGGTTCAAAAAAAAAAAGGATTAGGATTAGGAATTTATTTTATGGATTCCAAATCTATAAAGTTGAGACCCAAATCCGAGTTGATATCTCCGACTATGAAATCCAGAAAATACACCTCTAAAAGCACCTTTATAGACAATCAAATCTATAGATTTTGGTAATCCAAACACTGTATTAGGATTTAGTTAGATTTCGTTATTTACGATTTTACCCCTGTCAGAGCCAAATCCTAATCCTAATCTATAAAATTGACCAACCAAACAGCCCCTAAACATCACCCCTGCAACATGCACTTCATTTAATTCCTCGTTTACTGTAATAAACACAACAAAAAAGAATGAAAAGGTAGTAGTCATTGTAATTCATTGTTTGATCTAAAGTGAATTATTAATTTCAAAATCATTAGGTGTTTTGATACCGGATAAAAAAGGGGAAAAGATAATTGATCAAATTAAGATGAATTTATACGTATATAGAGAGGAGAATAAAACCCAGGGCTTTTGGGCATCCAGATCCCCTTTTTATAGAGCTCGAATCCTCCGCTTTACAAGGAAAAAAGATGAGGGGGCAAATTACCAAATTGCCCACCCCATTGTGAGGATGAGAAGTGGAGAGCCGCTCCAAGTCAATAATTCAGAGTGGGTTTATCGCCAATTTATTTAAAATTATGGATTAATCTCTCTCCTAGCTGTAGCTTTAGTTGAACTTCCAGAGTGATAGATCGGTTACTACTATAAAGCACGTGCGTGGCCCGTGGACATACTTATAGTTTATTATAAATTAAAGAGACTTAATATCTTTGAATAACCTTTAAAAATAAAATCAACTTGATGATACCTACATCTCATAGAGGGTGACCCTTCCATATTAATTAATTCAGAGGCAATGCCTTCTCCTTAATATACATCAAATATAATGAGCTCATCGAGCCTTATCTACAAAACCTAATGTGACGATGGCAGTCCCCTACATAAATTAAAATCAATGTGAGGATGACAACACCTCATGTAAGTCAATTTGAAAATTAAATTGAAGGGTACATATACCCTCTCTACCAACCCAACACAAAGACACATGCCTAACCCCCTGATATAAACCAAAATTCTCAAACTTGAGAGTGCATGTCAATTTCAATACATTGGTATTTTCATGTGCGTATAATGAAGTAGGAAGCATAACAAGCAAATCTATGGAGAAGTGGGACCTTCATGAGTTAAATGCGGATATAAATGAATTATTTGCTTGCCCGCAAAGAAATAATCATATCTCACAATCTAAAAGGCAGATTTTGACATATTATATTTGAAAATCACCTCCCTAGACGAGACGAAGCCATCTAGATTGACAGATTTCTAAAATCACATTCGTATCATCGGTTTTTGGCAAAATTCAAAAATAATCAACATTTAGTTTATTTTTAGTAATAAAGTTGAAGTCTATTTAGATTAGGAAATAAATTCAATTTTGGTTTATATTTGGTTGATTTGTTTCCTTTCTCAAATGAAGTCTTTTTAGGGTAGGATTTAATACTTTTTATTTGTAATTCTAGTCTTATTAGGAGGGTATTTTATTAATCTATTTAAGAAGAGATATGTACCCCAAAATTATTAGATAACTTTTCATCATTAAAAATTTCTCTTTATTATATTCTCTTCGTGGATTCGAAGTTCCTCATGGATTCAAATATCGTCCTTTATGGACTCAAAGAACAATTCTTGGTGGATTCCGAGGTTTATTACTTTCACATTGCGTAAATTGGTATCAGAGCCCTATTTTCAATCCGATTACAGGTGACGAAGCCCCTATTACCCAAAATCAAATTAAAACTCATAAAGACTGACTTGCCTTCACTATGGAGCGTCTGAACCCTGGACAAATTCGAGATCACGTTGGTGATCGCCTAAGACATGACATGACTCTGTAGAAAGAATTGAACAGTAACATCGATAACTATAAAGCCCCGCATCAAAATCGTGATCGTCAAAACTACTCAAGATGAGATATCTATGATACTGAAAATAAGAGAGTTAATTTATCATCTTTAAATGGAAAACTCGATATAAAAAATTTGTTGATCGGATTGATGAAGTGGAGAGTTTTTCGAGTACTTGGGAATCACAGAATATCATAATGTTAAGCAAGTAGCCTCCCGATTTAAGACTAAAGCAGTTTTTTGGTGGCAATCATTATGTGAGGAATGTGCCCATTAAAAGAAGCAAAAAATCTGATCATAGGTGAAAATTAAGGAATTGTTGAAAACTCGTTTCCTCTCTACTTATTACTGTGTGCTCAATCGATATCCAACTTCGCATTCTAACAATGGCTATGGAGAGATTAAGAAACCCCAATCCACCCCTAAGCAAAACCCTCAAGAAGAACCACCTACATAGCATGATATTTTCTGCACAAAATGCACTGTGATGCAGAAAATTTGTAATGCTATCATTAATAGTGACAGTGGCAAGAATCTTATTTCTCGGCGTATGGTAGAGAAGTTAGATTTGAAGACAGAGAAATACTCTACCCCCTATGATAAGACTAGAAAGAGCTTCCATAACTTATTTGCAATTGATATGGAATGATATGAAATTCATTTTGCAGAAAAGACCGTGGTTTAAACTGTTATGTTCCATATGAAACCGTTGCTGGTTGAAAACTTGGAAATTATTATATGTTATCTTCTTCTCTCTTTATAGGCGTACTTCTCTTTGCAAGAATGGAAGAAAAAGAAGTCTTGTGGATCTTTTTGTTATAAATTTCTTGTTCTTTTTTTCGATAGGATGGAAGAAAAAGGAATTTAAGGATTACAAGTGCTAAAGCAAATAGAGCAAAGATGCTATAGAAAAATTCTTAGAATGAGTTAACATATATCATTCATGTATGATAAGACTCTGGAAGGTTAGTTTGGGAATTATAGTTATTATATCTATGGTACAAATCATGACCTCACTCCCTATGAGGCTGGTTCTGGTAAGATTACTATTGAATCAAATAATTTACCGTATGTAATTGTCTATACCCTCTTTGTATAGAAGGTAAAATTGCAAATAAAATGATTAATGGAAGTGAAGCTATTTCAAGGATGACTATTTAATAAAATAAAAAACCCAGCTGTCCCCCCCCCTCTCTCTCTCTCTCTCTCTCTCATAACTAGTACGTAAGCTGTATTTCTGAACACAGCATTCATTCTTATCTGGTTAAAATGCCATCCGACACGTGTCCACACCAACGGAACTAACGACCGCAACTGCTGGGCTGTAGCCCATCTCGCCTCATAAAAAACCAAGCTGTCGAAAATTAATTTCTCTTCCTTTTATTTCCCCCTTTCCTTTTTTTAAAATGTTATTTTAAAAGAAAAGAAAATACCCTTAATTTAGCTTTAGCTTCTATTGTGAATATTATTTTTTGAGAATGAAGAAGCTGAAGAGTGAAGAGGAGCTGAGCCGTGACCGGAATTTGGAGTTTGAGACGGACGATGAAGAGAATCAAGCCCAAGGTCGGTATTCATCGCCAACGACGTCGTCTTCGGCCCAATCTTCTGGGTATGATGGCAATGATGGAGGGGTGGGCTTTTATAATCGAGGTGGACCGAGCTCTTACCAATCAACCTGGCCTCAGAGTTACAGGTACCAAAAAAGTAGTGGATCTTAAAGTTTTTTTTTTAAATTTTTTATAATAGCTAGGCATTAAAGTTTTCTTATTCGTAGTCATGATTTCATTAGTTGATGCTGCAATGATAGAGATTTTTTAACGATCAAGAGAATCGTTTTCTTTTTTCTGGAGAATTTTTTTTTGTAAATTCAGTTAAACTTTGGAAAAGAAATATTTACCTCGCATTTGCATATTTAATTTTGTTTTTAACGAATAAAAACTTGGATCTAGTTGTGCTTGTTCTCATAGGATGCATGAAAACTTTATAAGTCTTTCTCATAATTTAAATAATTTTAAATTTTTGATCAATTTGACGGACTAAAATTAAGAGAGATGATCCTAATGGTGTTAACAACGTGGTAAAAAGTCAAAACTAGCTCTATAACAGTTAAGGAGAAAAGGATGAGTAGTTTTATATTATAATTAGAAAATTTGCTAAAAATTAAGATACAATTTAGGGTAAAAATTTAGATACAATTAAGGGTGAAAATTAAGGTTAAAATGTTAAAAATCAGCGTGTCAAGAATGGGATTCGAACCCATGCCCTTTCGGACCAGTACCTGAAACTGGCGCCTTAGACCAACTCGGCCATCTTGACTTTGTTGCTGTGAGCATGTTATTTTTATTAAGACAAAAACTTTTAATTTCTGCAGGCAGTCCATTGACATGATGAGCAGCGTTGTATCACCCAGTGTGACACTACTAACAGGAACAAGCATCCTTGAAGTTGGCAGCTCATTTCTACGCCCATTCCCTTCACTCTCGATCTCCGAGCATCGTTCTAGCTCCCTCTCGAAACCCCTCATTATCCCTTCCTTCAACTCTTCAATCAAAGACTCAAATCTAGCCTCAGCGTCGGCAGCAGTACCCCCTTCGCCTCACTCTCAAACCCCCTCCTTCTCTCATTTTCCCGCCCCTTCATTTGCTAAGTCTCTTCCTCCTCCTTCTCAATGCACCACCGCTCAATCCATCATCAATGGTATGTCACTCTCTCATTACTTTTTGTTTGTTCGTTTGTAGGGTGTAAATAAATATGGTATCCGCGGTTAAATCTGTATCCGTATCTGACAAGATATAGATAAAAAAGTTCTGATTTGAGGAAGTCTGTTTTATTTAAGTACCTTTCGAACGTACCATATGGCCTATATGTTCATGAGTATTACTCGTTTGCATTATAAATCGCGAATATGATTACAAGGTTTATCGACAAAAACAAATTTATTTCCATATCCGTAGTTAGTAAGTGGATGCAAATATGATAAATGTCACATCCGACCATTTGCTTATATACACCAGTATTCAATGAATAGTTGACGCCATAAATCACAAATGGGGGATAAATTAAAGGCTCTGTTGTTCTTGTTTAATAGCTCCTGATATGAGAGCAGATCTTCTAGTCTATTATTGGTGAATTTAGTAAAAACTTTTCACTAATGTTACAAACTTTTGTGCAATTTACCGTTTTATGTTTCGACTGGTTAACCTGTTGGTAGGAATCAATGTGCTCTGTGGTGTGGGACTACTTACTACCCCTTATGCTCTAAAGGAAGGAGGATGGCTAAGCATTTTGTTGCTGTTTGTGCTTGGATTAATTGCATTCTACACTGGAATTCTATTGAAGAAGTGCTTAGATAGCTCCCCAGAGCTTCAGACTTATCCTGATATCGGTTTTGCTGCTTTTGGGATGACTGGTCGCATTTTTGTATCTGTAAGTTCTTCATCATTTTCTATATGTTATCTGTTATTTTACCATCATGGATTTTACTTGATTTTATGCCAATTATAGTTCTTGATGAATTTGAAATTTTGCTAATTGGATACTGTATACTTGTTACCATACGAATTAAAATAGAAAAACTAATACTAAAGAAAAAGTTCAAATTCTGAAGGAAGCACGTCAATGAAATTCCTATCATGATGATGCAATTATCCTGTTGTTTAATGCTTCAATTTTACTTGGATTAATTTCTAATATCTGCTAACATTTTGACTTGTTATTGCAGATAGTTTTATACCTAGAGCTATATGTAAGTGCAAAAATCCTCAAAAATACTTCAAATTTTAGATACCTTGCCTTTGATTGAAAGTATTCAGCAACGCGCATCGATCTCTTGTTGCAGGCATCCTGTGTCGAGTACATAACTCTCGTCGGAGATAGCCTAGCATCATTGTTTCCTAATGCGCATCTAAACCTCTTGGGCCTTATTTTGGAACCCCATCGATTATTTGCACTGACAACAGCCCTTGCAGTTCTTCCCACTGTTTGGCTTAGAGACCTAAGCTTGCTCTCATACCTCTCAGGTAGTTCTCATTCTATTAACCATTCGTACTTCCTTCGAGTAAATTTCACAAGACTACCATAAACCTTGGGAGTTTTAACAGAAAACTACTGTGAACTCTTTTTACTAGAGAAACTATCAAGAATTTTCAGAAGTGCATAAAAAATGCCATGAACCATTACAGATTGTTGCTGTCTTGGATAAAAGGTCCGGAGCATCTTTACTATATCAATCAAGCCACAAAAGGGTTTAACTGTGGAAAGACCCCTGTAGTATCATTGTTTTGAACTTACTACCCCTCTAGTTTTATTTTGCAGATAGACCCCCTGAGGGAATCTTTTTTAACTCTTCTGTCCTCAAAGAAAGAGGGATTTGTTTTTTTGACAAATACACCACCTGGAGGGTAAAAATAGTCTAAAACATTACCCAGGCGTCTATCAGCAAAAGTAAAACTAAATTGGTAGAAAGTCCAAAACAGCGATACTACAGGGGTCTATCAGCAAGTAACCCTATACCAAATCAATAAAGTACGTGAGCATGCATCAACTTACCGTAACTACTGTCAAGTATGGAAGCTTAGTGAAACTAATCAAAAAAGTTTATGGTAGTTTTATGCTGAACACCCCCAAAAGCTCTTGGTAGATTTGTGAAATTTATGCAACTTTCTTCATCTATAAGAGATACTTCTAAAAGTGGGGTTTGATTTAGGAAGTAATCATGTTTGAAGGCCTATTGTTGCAGCTGGGGGTGTGATTGCAACAGTACTAGTGATCATCTGCTTGTTTTGGGTTGGAATTGTTGATGGAATCGGGTTTCATCGAACTGGGACTGCTTTGGACCTTGTAAACCTCCCGGTTTCACTTGGACTCTATGGGGTTTGCTACTCTGGACATTCTGTTTTTCCCAACATTTATTCTTCCATGAAGAAACAAGAAGATTTCCCGACAGTTTTATTAGCCTGGTAAACTGATATATATAGAATACAAAGTCATTCGCAAATTCATTTCTTCGCAATGTGAATCAGTTTTTCATTGTTTTCTATTTTTCATGCTGCAGCTTTGGGATATGCACAATTCTATACGCCGCAGTTGCCTCATCAGGTTTTCTAATGTTCGGTGATTCTACCATGTCTCAGTTTACACTAAACATGCCTGCTCAACTTTTGACTTCTAAGGTAGCAATTTGGACCACGGTAAGAGAAATCCTTAAAAAGCCGTCGCATAATGCGTTCATTTATTATTATTTTTCTAAAGAAAAATGCATATTTATTTTCCTTCTATCAGGTTGTGAATCCACTCTCAAAGTATGCTTTGACAATGACTCCAGTTGCTTTGAGCATTGAGGAACTCTTACCTTCCAATAGACAATCTCATTCCAATGTGGTGTTGCTCAGAACAATGCTTGTCCTTACATCTTTAATCGTATCCCTCTCAATTCCATTTTTCGGTGAGTTTTTTTTTCCCTCGAATTGAGACATGCTAAATCTATGTTTATGGGAAAATTTCTTACATGATGCAATGAGGACAATGTTCGTTCTCTAAATTTATAATTATTCGATTCGATTTGTTTTCAGGTCTTGTCATGGCATTGCTTGGTTCAGTTTTCGCAATGCTTTTGGTGAGTACTTTTATCATAAGAAAACAGTGCTTTGTGTCGCTACATTTTCAATTGAACATCTATTTTAACATTTTTTTTCTTCATGGGACTTTTGTGACAGACTCTCATTATGCCATGTGCATGCTACCTGAGCATTAAACGCAATTCAGTAAGCTATCTGCATGTAAGTGAATATATCAATATATCACCAGCATATAACATTTAGAATTAGGATAGTGATTTAATTAATACCAGTTATAGAATGTTAGCTTATGTTGTTTTGTGTTACTTTTTTCAGGTTTCTGCATGCATTCTGGTTATGATTCTGGGAGTATTTTGCTCGTGTTTTGGCTCTTACTCCTCGATTAAGAATATCATTGACGAGCTTTGATGTGAACAACAGAGAGCTAGCTTTGTCCTTCAAAACAAACTATGCCAAAGTTTTTTCAGTAGTTAACCTCTCATGTACAGTTTTCTAATGTTTTTTGTTCGGTATGGTTACTAGCCCATATCACTCTTTTTCATTCATTTCCCTGTTTGTTATTGAACAAGCTAATGCGGAACTTCTTGTGAAATGTAATATTTGGTCAGCTTTTTTGTTTCTGGCCACTTAATTAGATCTTAATCTGCATATCATATGGTTTAATGAATAAAAATTGTGTTTGAGTATTTAATCGCCATCAAATTATTCACCAAAAAAAAAAAAAAAAATCATTACATTACTGTAATCAAACTTTAAAAATGAAATGTTTAATAATTTAACATGTTTGTTGTTTATGTGGAACAATAAGCAATTTCGATCATCACTTTGGATTACTGACTTGGTAAACTCTCAATCTGATTAGAGACAATTATATAGGGAAACTTTTCTATGTCCTCCAACCATTAATCTTGAAGAGTTGGAGTTGGTGACGATGTTACTCAAGTTGTTTAACTTTTGCTGGGCAAATTTCACAACACTACCGTGAACTATTAGGAGTCTTGCAGAAAAATATCATAACCATCACAAACTTTTAAATCAGCAGAAAATACTACATCACAATGCACAGTTTAACAAGGCAATTATTTTATATGTTATAATAGATGCGATGTGATGAAACAAGGTAGGGTTCAAGTTCTCGGTAAGCTCGCATCAAACATCTCAGTACAGAGTTACATCCACATTCCGACCTTGTTAAGTATATACATGCATATTTCATATCTACTTCCCCTTTCCTTTACCTTTCCCCTGGTTTTTCTTTGCATCCAATTTGGCTTGCACTCGAGCAGCAGCAGCAGCTTTCGCTGCTTCTCTCTTCTTCTTCTCCTCTTCTTTGGTCGCTGCAGCCATTTCTCTCTGCTTCTTCAGTTCCCTGTTCCAATGTTTCAGCAGTTTATCAGCCAGCATTCAAACAAGTAAGTCATTATGATAGGTTTAATTACGGGTTATTCGCACGTACTGCAGCCTAGCCTTTTCATCTGAAACGCTACCTAGGCTTGCACCCTTCCGAGGTCTACAAGACACCAGCTCCACCTCAAAAATAAGAGTGGCACTGCATCACCAGTAACCAAAAGCATTTAGTTAGAGATAATTGTATTTAGTTGTAATAAATCTAAGAAATATGCCTATTCTCTTCACACCATATCTGGTAAAGGATAGAAAGGCTATTACATATATCAGATTCTTAGAGTAAAAGCATGAGTCAAAAATGGAGAAAAAGAGGTCATAGATTTTACTCTGGTGGTATATCTGGTGGAGAACCTGCACTTCCATAGGCATATTCTGGCTTGCAAGTAATTTCTGCGACCTCTCCAACCTATAAGAATTCATAGAGATAGAATTATTCAAACATAATTAACAGGGAAACATCAGTATCATCATATGATTACCTTCATAGTCCTTAAGGCAATATCCCAAGCCTTGATCACAGAGCCTGAACCAACCTCAAATGAGAAAATACTATTGTCTTCATGTGTGGTATCAAAAACGTCGCCAGTTTCAGCTAAGGTGCCTTCATAATGAACTGACAGAAAACAGGATAGGTAGGTTGATAAAGAAATAATAGTCGCACATAAAAACAGAAGGAAAAAGAAAGAAAGAAAGAAAGAAATGTTTTCATGTCTTGCTTATGCCAGGAGGAATGCATCTCGGTGCAGCAAAATGTTCTCTTAGATTTTTCTGATCAATGTAATCATAGAGTTCTTGTCTTGGATTATATTGGTTAGCTCTTTTCTCACCAGAAATTATACCTTCGCCAGGAACTTCGGGAATTTTGCACCAACTAATTTGGGAATACCCGCTTGATAAAACTAGTAAAAGTTCATGAATCCCAGACCGTGTTATGCAGAAAGATAAAACTTTTTCGTTATGTGGATAAGTGAGACACCCTGGCATCACTTGAGTCCTTTTCATCATTATATACCAAAAAGAAAACCTACTTAAGGCCATATAATGTAACTACACTTAATCCTTTTTCCTTGATAGAACTAATAATGAAGGACTACTTTTTGCCGTTTATTGGCCATGGACAGCATTTTATCATCCTATCCATGGTTCAAAAAAAGATGGCTCACATGTTTTTACCTAATTCTGAAAGCTGGAAAAGCGTAGAGCCTAGAGCCTGTTTCTCAGCAGCAAAAACTGTATATAGCATAGCATAGGTGCAATCTACTTGAGTTTTGATTCCTAATTTAAACTATAGATTATGCCTAATAATTAATTCCAGTAGGAAAATAACCAGGAAAAAAAGAGATTGGAACTCCTCTTTTTTTTTAAAAAAAATTCAAGCTACAATTTCCGCAGTCGAAGTCAGAGGAGCTTCTATCAAGGACTGAAGATGGTTGGAAAATTTAGAGGCAAAGATGCAATAGAAATCAAAGTCAAAGATGAAAGTCGAAGTAGAAGAGGCGAAGAAGACATAAAGGAAAAGAGGGAAGTGTTGGGAAAAGGGAGCAAAGAGGTTAGACTGTTGGAGGGTTTTAACATCGATAGATTTTGTAGTCAGACTTTTGCGGAAGGAAAAATCTAACTGGAGATTGGTAACTTTAAAGGGCTAGTCATACTGTTAGTAAATATGAATCTTCAGGCAATGGTACAAAAAATGTGTAGCGGGATGCACTTTTCGAAAAACACCCCTTTACATATTTAAACTATTTAGATCACTACAAAAGAAAAGGTGCTTTGCTACATAACACATCAACTATGTTTCTAATCTTCACTTCCCATCATCAACCCTTCTTAATGGATCAACAATGTGATGCCAGATGGTAGCCACATCAAATTGGTAACTTCAGGTTAATGTGCACCATCTATGGTGTTAAACAAGAATGATTGCCTGCTGATAACATACTACGAATTAATGATACAAGTTTACTGGTGCAAATGGCATGTATCCCACGACCCACATTCAAGTAGAAACTCTAAGATTTTTATATGGGTATCCCTATAAACAAGCATTCAGATTTTAATCAGAACAATAAAGATCGTGAAGAATATGAACTAAATATAGCATAACATTTTCAAATAAAGGTATTATAAATTGACCAGATGTATATTCTTTGAGAAAGCAAAATGTTACATGCTTGTAAATTTGAAAGATATGGTTATAGATGGAAGTTTGAAAAATATGGTTATAGATAGAAGCAACAATAGTAGGAGCACATACCATAGAACTACTGGAAACTGTTACTAGTTTCCATGTTTAACTGCCAGAGCAAAGTTTCTTACTAAGCTTCAGATATGACAATTGCTAGAACCTACTTAAAAAGATGAAAATGAAATAATTTCAAGTCAATAGCATATGAATGTTCATAGTGTCAATATGGGAATTTACACAGTACAGGCTATGGGTTACTTAACGCCAAATAAAGAATAACTTAATACTGAAAAGAAAATGAAATTCCAAAGCAAATCTTCAGCTGATAAAATGGGCCTAGGCACAAGCCGCTCATCTTAGAAACTATGCTGCATACGTGCTACAAATGTGCACCTATTTGACTAATAAGTATACTGCATGTTGTGCAGAGTCTCTTAAAATTCGAAGTGCCACCCCAAGCCTGTACAAAGGGAAACACTTCATATTGACGAACTCAATTGGGTTGCACCGAATGCACACAAAATGTTTTTGGGGGCCAGGGCTAAATAAACTGTCACAGGAAAATTGAGGACTTGGGAATTTTAAGGCAGAGACTTGGTTTCCCACCATAATATTTATTGCAATAAACAAGAAATGAACATCAATACTCAGAGAAAGCATCAAGCTTTAAGTATCTGGTTGTTAAGATATTTAGATCTATTTAGATCTACACCAATGTAACTCTTTGTTGAAAGCAGGAGAATGTGAGAAGTCATCAGTACCATCAACTAGTGGAAGGTCATCTGTAGGTGTAATAGCATCAGCCTTTGCATGGGTAATAATTTTTTTGAGCACGCCTCCATCCCCGGTTAAATCTATCGCATCACCCATTGCTTTTCAGCTTCAAACGAAGCTGTTTAGGAAATCCACCAAGAAAACAGTAAATAAACGAAATAAGATACAACTCTCTAATATGAAGTACTTACTACACTAAGAAAAATCAAGATGATAAGTAACTATAGAGAGTTTTCATATCTGCATGCATGTGAATATGAATACCAATTTATTGTTAATAAATTCATGTCCATGTGGCAACTAGTTGAGCAATCAAAAGTTACCAAGGAATTGCCAGCTAGTACCGTTTACGGTTATTCTTGTTACATAGCAGTTATCAATAAAGTTCGAGGCAGAATTTCTACTTTTTTAGGCTCATACACTTCTCATGTTCATAATGAAAAATACAACAAGTTAACAAACTTTATCTCGCATATGGCACATTATTGTTGTTGTATGATCTTACCCAGTGGTTTCCATCTAATACCATTAATGGTTATCCTTCTTACATGGCAGTTGTCAGTAATGTACAAGGCGAAATTTCTACTTTTTTAGATTTATACAATCATTTTCATATATTTAAAATGAAAAACTTAACAAGTCAATGAACTTTATCTCACATAGGCATGGCTTTACTCCATTATCATTGTAATATGATTCAATTCTCTCGACTCAAGCGTACTTTCCAAATCCTCACTTGCAACTCATGATGGCAAAAGAAACAGGGATGCCAAAGAAAGGGGAAGACAAAGCCTCATGCTCACAGGCAAATCCACTCGAGAACATATTCAGAATACTATATTTGCTTGCATGGGAATTATATAAACAACTCGAACATAGTTTTGGCTAAAGTATCCCCACTTGGTCCGTGGCGAATATGAACTCGTCAAATCTAATACAAATAGATAAACACAGTAATTATAATCGAATCCGACACGTCGGATTCGGACCAGATCAGATCATCAATAATATAGTATCCACACTTCAAGAGGTGTATCTAAAGCATAAAAATCTCAACTTTAATGAACTATCCAGTATCCTGATCTGAATCCCACAAGAAAACTAGATACCAGAGGTGAAAACTAAGCGCAAAACCCTAGGTTTTGATCTGAATCTCGCAAAAATTAAGAATGATTGCTGAATCGAAGTCACTTTGAAAGATCCTCCAACCATCGATTAATCGAAAATCTACAATCTTGAACAAAAGGAGATTGCGAGTAAAAAAATGGAAGTTTGGCTCACGATCGCACTTAGTGAACAATTCAATCAGAGAATGGAAGTTTTAGGTAACGATCGCATTTTTAATGAACAATTCAATCAGAGAATTAGGGTTTGGATTCGATGAATTCTTCAGTGAAATCGAGAGAAGGAAGATGAGGAAAATTACCAGGAATGCCACTGAACAGGAGATCGACGCCGTCGCTCCTCGTTGATTTGCACGTGCTGAGCACGGGAAGAGCTGCGGACCGACGCCTTTTAATACTGAAAATGAAATTTATCCTGATTCCTTCGAGGTCGGAGTTGATTTATACGCTCTCTGTTTTTGCACAAATTTTTTAGGGTAACTTAGCACATAACCCCCTCATCTATATCTTGGGTTGCACCTTTCCCCGCTCAATTCATTTTCTAGCACTTAGCATCCTTAAAGTGCAATTTTTAGAAGGATAAATTGCAAGTAACATCACTCACTATCATGAATTAAAGGACCTATGTGCTAATAACCGAGTTTAAGAGGGTTTTAGCAAGTTTTAGAAAGGCAAATTGCAACAAATAACATCACTCACTATCATGAATTAAAGGACCTATGTGTTAATAAATGAGTTGGATAGGGGTTTGATGTACTCAAGGCATAGATGAGGGTGATTGTGTGCAATTTACCCTTTTTTTTTTTAAGTCTATAGGCCAGGTAAAGCTGTACAAAAGCCCATTTTAGGCCCAGAAAACTTGAATTCCTCCACTAAGACATGGGCCATTATTATCTGAATTTCTTTTTATATAGCAATCTTAATTCCTGTTCAAAAATTTTAAACCATATGCTATCCAATGATCACGAGAAGTCCCCTGTATTAAAATTATAGTATGCTTTTAACGGTCACGAGAAGTACCCTGTATTAAAATTATAGTATGCTTTTAACGGTCAGATAAAACTAGTGAAGAATTTTGAAACCCATACTTCTTCCACACAAAATAATAATAATAATAATAATAAAGAATAAAAAATCACAAGCTCACCTTATAGATGCTCACAAGAATTATTGAGAGTGCCTGAATTAAAGATGCCAATAAAAAACCAGCCACATGCCGCATGAAGTCTCATTGCATTATTGAAGCTACCATCATTGCTCAAGCCCTTGCATGTTTAGGTGCAATAAAGATCAAAGGCGGGTGATAGTCATTTAATCAATTTTGTCCTCTTATAATAATTTAATCATTTAATTTCAACTACAGTTTGGCTTCTCTATTGAAATGGACAGCTTTGTCCTGCTCAGCCAAGCATAGAACCTATCCAAATTTAGCCCAGAAATTAGCAATCACTTGCTTATCTGAAATAAATCAAGGGTCTTTTCAAAAAAAAAAGGAAAGACTCTCAATTAACATTAGTACAGCTTTTTTTCCATGTGGAGTCAAATTGTTTGATTCCTTGCACCACCTAAAATTAATACTAGCTCAATTATCCTATTGATTTGATTCGAACCTTAAAAGTCATTACATTTAAGAAATAATTACATATAATCATGCACCACTTTTTGAAGAAAAAATATAATATTTTTTTTAAATTTTGTCCAAAAAAGTAGGAGAAACCACTAGTTTAACTAGTAGTATTTAATTAGTATCAAACTACTAAAAAGAAGTAGTGAGATTAGTGAGAGCATTTACCTACTCCCATAACAACTTAAAAATTGGGATAAGTTGGAGATAAGCCCTTTCATATTTACCATTTGACAACATTTATCATCTCTTACACCCTGTTTGGATGGAGGTGAATGGATGGAAGTGAATGTAAAATTTCAAGTTTACTTCGTTTGGGAGTTTTTTTTGGGGGGTTAGAGGATGGAAGGG
>JBAKGM010000365.1:41312165-41341582 GCA_037177215.1 Asparagus racemosus | reverse complement strand
TTCTTGTTTCCTTTGTGAGACGGAATATAACTCAGCAGCTTCTCTCAGGAGATAACGCTTCCGCCGCGTGTGGGCGTGATCTCTGCGCCCAACATCTGCCATGTGCAAGGTGCAATTTGATATAGGGAAAAATAATAATTATGACGGCTAGTCAAAGATCTCAATGGTGGCTAATTAGATGTCTTAAACCAATGATTCCGACGATAACACCTCAAGGTGACCAACAACATAAGCAAAATTTTTATTGCAAATTAGACCCCTTTTTCTAAAGCAATGACGGTGCACGTGCATGTGAATTTTTTAAAGTTTAAATTGGATGAGACCAGTCAATCTTTTTGATAATTAATAATCATATGAGACCGCATTCCTCACAAAAGGGAAAGTTATTTTGTAACTTTTAGTTGCTTTCATCCGTTCATGTTTTACACTGAGATTCAGAATTCATCAGTGTCTGATTAAAAGGAAACCGAAGCTAACTGGATTTTTAAAGGTAAATTCTCAAGAAAATTTAAACTTTTTGATAATTCACGTACGCACTTACTAAAATATAATTAGAAAGGTTTCGTAATTTGGCAAATAGGAAAATAAATATTAGAATAACACACACACACACACACACACACACACACACACACACACACACACAGATATATATATATATATGGCTGAATTAAAATGAGTTTAAAACATAATGCAATTAGAACAACCAATGACTTGTTCAATCACCAACTTTAAAATAATTAGAAGTTCGCATTGGTATAGAGAAATATTTTGTTGCTTGCTTACCACAGCTGATCCGGATGGTTGGGAGGTTATAATATAGTTCTAGCGGTTATGAGTTTGATTTGGGACTGGATTATCAAATGGAGAAATAATTTGATCCCGCAATTACAATATTTGAATTCCTCTTTACCCTTGGATTATTTTTTTTAATATGGGTCCTTGGGTTAAAATTTTACATAAACATACTTTTTTTAATGGTGGAGTGCATGTGTTGCTTGAATCGCTCACATGACACCATGTAAGATTTTGTTCCATTCTTCCATTTCTGCTTTGAGAGCCAGCATGGTTTGGTTGCGATTCATATGGCCTGGCTCAGAGATGCTAAAAACAAAATAGGGGTCATGATCAAGGAAAAAAAACTTTGGATTAATATAAAAGAAAGTAGTTAAAGTTTGCATGATTTTGATATTTTACATTACTAGTATTTTAGGTCGTACTAAGCACGAGCATACTGCAATGTTCATATCTTACATCCACTTTTTGATCTTTCATTTATGAAAAGACTACCCCAATGCACAGACATACCTCCTTGTTCGAGACTCGTATACTCTCTGTTTGAGACATGACCATACACATTATGCACATTATATAAATGGATATTTGCATTAACCACATGTTAAACATAAAGGATCAAAGTTTATTTCATAATTAGGAGCAAAAAAAAAAAAAAAAAAACCATTACAAAAATTTACAATATTAAAAAGCTAACTTCTAGTAGCACATTTTTTTGCATGCTAGATACAATATGAAATATATCATAAATCAACATGTATGTAATTAAGGATATAAAATTATTTGATTCTTGAACATATTATTTACAACCGGTTCAACTCAAATTTAATAAAAAAAATAAATTAAACACGTCTCAAATTTATAAATAATTAAAATATCTTTAAGTGAAAAATTCTAAACTTTATCACTTATCATTTACATAGAACATACTTGCTCCCCTAAATTTGAGTTTTTTTTTTCCTCTCAAGAAAATATTAGTTATTTATAAATTACATATAGGGGATTCGGTGAGAAGACTTCAAAGTTTGGAGAGGTTTTCTGAGACACCCAGAGATCAAGTGGGTTTTGCGAGATAAACAAAGTTCAAGGAGGTGATGTGCGACGGACCCCAAAGTTCATGGTGGTTTGTGAAATTAACCCAAACAACCATGATTTAAATGTTGGCTTTCTTTTGTTTTCAGCAATTAATATATTTTTTGGGGCTGTGCTGGGTAAATATTTCCGAACAGCCGAGGACAATGTAACCACTAGAATGACAACTTTCAAGTCCGCTTGCATGTACAGCCCTTTGGTAATTCAAAAGGCCCAGAGTTCAAGTGTAAGAGCCCAGGCTAACAACATCAACATTGACAGAATGATGAAAAACATAAGTTGGGCTTTCATTCTTTATTCACCAAAAAACACCATACAGAAGAGAGTATAAGATACCCGACCACAAGAAACATTCATAAAAAAAAGGAAGGGGGCAAAAAGCAAACCAAAACGAGAGGGAAAAAAGCTACACGTGTTTCGAATGAAGCTATTCCTTAGCTTCATAAAACATATACAGGAATTTCACGCTTATAAACAAAATCAAGGGTTTTTCCAAGTCAGCACATAGGATAATCCGCTGGTGGAGGTGGCAGCTTCTGATTGGGCAATTCCCCATCCATCACAACCCAAGCCATTCTCAAACCCCAACTGATGTGTACCTCAATGTGGCAATGCATAAACCATACACCTAAGTAATGAAAATTTCCAAAATATGAAAAACATCTTAATTATTTAATAGTCCAATTTTAGCTTGTAAAAATATACACTATGAAATGACAATTAAAAAATTGAAAAAATATCTCACCAGGATTATCGGCTAAGAATCTGATCGCGACCCAGCCACCAGTAGGCACTCCGATAGTATTCCTCTCAACGGGATCGATCAAATTGAACTTAGGTGGATCTTTCACCGGATCATAATTTCCAAACCCTTGACCAACAACAAAGAAATTATAACCATGCAAATGCAAAGGGTGGCTCTCAATCCCTTGAATACTAGTATCCTGCATCACGAGTTCCACACTTGTGTTATACTTCAACACCACAACTTTAGTCCCATTGCTCACAAATGTATTGTTCGGTGGCGTTCCCGTGTAATTAAATGGAATTATAGGGGTATTTGGGAAATCAGTTTTGTAAACTCCATTGGACTGTCCGAAGAAATGGGCCTTCAGTAGGGCCGTGGTGGGCAGAGCAAAAGAAATGTTGCTCACCGAGGCAGCAAATTTCGTTCCGTTGGGCCCTTGGCACGTTTGATTTTTGGGACATGGGCTCGTTCCAAGGCCCACTGTGAAGAAAAACTTACGATCCACGGTTTGAGGGACTTTGATTGGAAATTGAGAGTTCGCTAGGCTTCTCAATTTGCTACTGAAATTTGAAGCATAGGCAGTGTCATTAAGTGCAGGGAGTATCGGTTTCATCAGAGGGAGATTTTTAATTGAAACGGTTGGGTTTTGGTATTCCAGCAGGCCCGCAGTCGTCGTGTTATCGACGGCTCCAAGGCCTGTTGCATAGGGGCGGGCCTCCATGAGAAATGCTGATCTTGGGCTTCTGGGCTGGGCTTGGAGGAGGACATTCATGGTTTGCCCCGGTGTAAGTAGGACAATTTTGGTGGTGAACGGTTTGACGTAGAGAGCGTCGACTTCGACGACTGTAAGAGAATGGTTAGCGATGCCGAAGAAGAGTTCGTCGTTGAGCGCAGCGTTGATTATTCGCAGGAGGTAGGTCCTTCCTGGTATCACCTTCAACTTGAATGTGTCTGTAACATGTCCAAATTAAACACGGGGTAAATTCCACGAAATTGCTATGAACTAATAGTTTTTTTTTATAATTTTCACGCAGAGCTACAATAGACTATTTTATTCAGAGGAAATCTAAAAGAAGCTTTTACGTTATCATAAAATATTACGTGCTTCATAAATATTAGTTTGAGAACTTTATGGAAGACAATTTATGATAATCATGCCATGTGCTTAAAGAAAATACCTTTTGCTGAACAATTGTACGAAGGACCGGGCAGCCCATTAATAGTGTAGGCCTCAGATACATTTGGGGCCGCACCAGACTGAAGAGCCTGGGAAATGACTGCCTCAGCGTCTTCATTAAACCACTCACCTACAATTAAAAAAAAAGAAAGTTCAATCATTAATATTGATAATAATGCCATATTATACAAAGAGAGTGAAGGATGAATTCTAATTACCAAAGATAATGGGGAGCTCTTTGTAAGGCTTTGGAAATGGATACGGGCTTCCGGGCTTAGGAAGAACAATGATCGGGCCATGGACCGTCACTCTGAGCCATGAAATGTGAGCGTGATACAAAAAAGTCCCCCTCTGGCCTGTAATTGTAAAATCATAAACATAGCTGTGGCCAGTTCGTATTGGGCATTGAGTAATGTAAGCTGGGCCGTCGTACCATCCACTTTGTAGCTGCCTAATGCCGTGCCTGTTATTATTTTCATAATTTCCACACAAGTCAATCACTGCATCAAAGTGAATTATATGAAGGAAAATATTAGTAGTGTTTTTCATTTCCATACCAGTGAATAGTGATGTTGTTTTGAACATGGTTGGTAACTTTCACTATAACTCGATCGCCTTCTCGAGCTATGAGCTTTGGTCCTGGATACTGTCCGTTAACAGTCACTATGCTCTTGGTGTGACATAATCTTGTCACATTTTTCAGGTGTATCTGCAGTACATTTATAAATCAAGATAAAACATTTGTATTAGCTTTTTTGAAGTAAAGACTAGAATACAAAGTATATCAGAACGCCTTCCATGTAAACAAGATATTCTGAATCATACATAAGCAAGTCCATATAGCTTAGAACGTACAGAATATTCGGTTATGATTTCCGTCCTAAAGAATAATAATGTTTAGGGTCTTGAGTCCGTAGACTTCAACTACAAACAAGTAATGCATGGGAGGCATTTTTTACCCCTCACATTGTTGACCTGAGTCGAATTATAAGGATTACTTTAAAAAAAAGATAACACTAAAATAGGGATAGAATCATAGAACCTACATCAAATTTGTAGTGCCTTGTTATGGCTAAGGAAAACTGTGGCAATGCCAAGAAAACACCCAATGCAAGAAATAGAGATGCCATTGAGACACCACGTGAATGAAAAGCACTCATTTTTTCCCTCTCTCTCTAGCTTTCTCTTGTTATGTAACAAGAGAAATTTTATCTCAGTGACCTTGGCTCTGAGAGTTTGAAAAGGGTTAGGGTTGAGCCTAAATAGAGGTGAGTTTGGTTGATTAGGTGATGATTTGATGAATAAAAATAATATTTGACCTTCTATATCGTCTTGTCAGATCCAGCGTTGGGTCGAGCTTAATTTTAGAGTGCTAATAAAGTAAAATTCACTTTATTCTTGTTCTTTTTTTTTATGGTTCCGTGAATAGTGTGGTTTCTCATGTTCAAACATGATAGCTATCATTCTAGATGATGCAAATGATGTCTTCTAACATATACATGGCTGAATCTATGCCTCATGAAATCATGATAAAAAGACTTTTTGTTTCTTTTCTATCACATTTTCCATCTTGCTTAGTTCCCTAAAAAGGGAATTAAGTGTCGCTGCTACATTCTTTCATTTTTCTTAATAGGACCAAAATGACCAACATTTCAAAGGCTAGGAAAGATACAATAAGCAATCTTATCTCAAGTTCTCAATTTTTCTTTAAAAAACAAAGAGCGCAACAGTGACAAATGAACTGTTAGAGTTCGAGAAGAAGGAAAAACCTGTTCCAAGCTTTGATATAGGAGAAGCACTCATAAATATGTATGAGATACAATACATGAGTTGCCGTCTCATTTAGCAAAATGAGTAATCAAAACATAAAAGTAATAATGCCCACTTGTTGTAGTAAGACAAACATGATGAGCCTCACTGTTACCGTTTCTCTTGGTAATTTTATCTTTTTTTACCTCTATTTTTAATGAATCAAAATGGGTATATTGAATTCATACTTTGATCTCCACGTGTAAATGAATATGTGTACATAATTTGTGTGTTCACATAGTGCGCGTAGGTCCTATCAAATAAACAATGTCCACTTGAGAGCAAATTAACCCTACCATGTGTTTTAGCTTAGAAGTACGTAAGTTTGTTGTAGGGTTATTCATACTTTGATGAAGTCCACTACACACACCTCTACTAGTCCTCAAGGGCCCCAACAATTAAATGTCTTGGCTGCGAAGGAAGAGCCAATTGGTTAGTGAAGCAATCACGTACCCAATCCCAATTTATTACTATTTTATAACTCAAAATATTGTAATTAGTACTTATTTCATCATGTTTTGCGAGGCACTGCTAAGAGGAACTATGATCTTTGATACTTTTGAGGGAGATATTCCCACCATTTCGAGAGAATCTAGGGTACTTGCATGTTGCTTGTCAATAAACTTGTAAGATTGAGATTGGCCATCTGAATAAAAGAAGAGGAGGCCGTAGGCTTTACTTTGATTAATTACCAACTACTTTTCAGTGGTTTGGTCGACAGAGAGGCACCAAAATGTTGCCCCTAACCCATCATTTCCGAAGGTAACATGTTTGAGACTTTGGTTTTAGCCTTGGTATAACCGCAACCATGATGCCTTTGGTGAAAAGTAACTATGAAAAATTACCTAACTAGAAAAAACAGACATAGGATATTCGTAAATAGAAAGAAAGAGAGGTAGAATAAATCTTGTACTATTCTAAAAGTGTGTTGGATGTCAAAATATTTCATCCGAAAATACCATCCCATTTGTATACAAGTGTAAAAAAATGTTATTTATGTTCATGTGGATAAAAATTATGAGGTGTTTTTCATTATTAAGAATTGATGAGAAATGAGTTATAAAACTAAGAGCCTTCACGCCCGATAAATCCCGACTAACTGCCACAAGTTATGAAGTTTTTTATAATTAAGAGTCAACGAAAAACTTGTTATGAAATGAAGGGGCTAAATCACAACTAATTGTCACAAATTATACGCTTTTTTAATCGAGAATCAACGGGAAATCAGTTATGAAATGAAGAGACTTCGCACCCTATAAATTCAACCAATTATAGCTTGGCTTGATTCCTCAAAAAAAGTATAGCGTGGTCCAGACTCACTCTTAATTATGCAGCTATCTCTCTAATTAAGGAATTGAATGACTAACTGTCTCTGTGTCAAATAATAACTAAGGTGAAACTCTAATTTCATTAGCTTGTATTATAACGAGTGATTATTGACTAACTGGATACTTTTTTTTCCCCTATGTGCATAGGATAGCATGCACCTGCAACGAGACCGTGAATTTTTTTATTTCTTTGATGTTTTTCTTTCTTATTTGTGGCTTCATTATTTTTTCTCCTGAGATATATTTGACTGATGTGAAAATTCATGCGAGAAACCATGTAAAGATGATGATTAATATTAGTTCGAGGGATTAAGTACATTTAAGGATTCTACAATGATATATTGGGAAGATGCTCCGCTTTTTATTTTTTCTTTTTTTTCCCCATGATACTTATGGTACTCTAATTTCATGAGTTTTTTTTTTTTCTTTTTTACTGGTTGTAACTTGCAAAGTTGTGAATTTATTGAGAATTTTAGAATGCTGAGCTATGATGGTAAGATAAGTGGGGGGGAAAAACTGAGTTAAAAAGTGAGATATGATTGACAATTTTATTCTTTTTGTTGTAGGGTATTTTAAAGTGTTAAAGATTATTTGAGATAAAAACTTCATTGTTTCTATTGTTGTGTCGAAGTAGCAAGATTGTAGCTAGAAAGTACTGAGTTTTTTTTATGATTTAAGAAGGTGCTTAATTAGGAAAAAAACACTTACAATTATTTAGCTTTAGTGTCTCATCATTTGTTACCACTCTCTTCTCTCCTGTATATTCCAATCATCTTCAACCTAGAGAGAGCGGCACAAAAAAATCTTTAGCCAAAATAAGTTTTTTTTTCATATCCCAAACCATTCATTAAGCTATATCAACAAATCCATCTTCAAAAAATAAAAACCATTCAAAAATTCCCATACAAGCAAGCACACACTACATTCAACCCACACCACTACTTCTAACTTCTTCCTCTCTTCCCATTACAAGCAACCCAAAACTTGCACAAACTACCAATCTTCATAATTATATAAACTAAACCCTAAAATTTGCCCCAAAAAACACCTTCAAACTTTATAAATTTACAAATTAAAACCTATAAACTTTAAAAAAATGAATCTCAAAATAATTATTTTAGATCTAGGGTCTTAATGGTGAGAAGTTTACAAATAAATCCTCCAGGATTGTCATAATTACATCCAAAATCATCTAGGGTTTTAATGGTGAGAAGTTTACAAATAAATCCTCCAGGATTGTCATAATTACATCCAAAATCAAACTTTACAATAAATTATATAACAAAATTATTTTTTTGAATGGAAGCACGCGCAACGCAAGTGCACTATACTAGTAAGAAAAAAAGGTATGGAAACAAAAACTAGCAGAGCATTATGTTGATCTGAGTGTGTTGCAGGATTGTCTACTGCACAAAATATGGAGCACACGATATGGAGCATTGTCTGCATCTTTAAAATTTTACTTTCATTCCAATTTCCGAAGTAGAGTGCATATATGCCATTTGATAGGAAAACATAAAAGATTAACAAGATTTTGATCCTTGTTTACGCAATCAATTTCATATATATAACTTTTCATATCTATTGGTGAATACCATACATTACGGTCTTCGTTTTATAATATGTTAATTTAATTACATTGTGTTAAAATCAGAAGATTTGGTAAATCGTGGTGTGTATTTCCATTGAGCTTAGGCTATGTTTGACAAATTGTACAAAACTGGGCCATGACTGGTTCTAACCCTGATTTAAGTTAAACTGATTCTATTTTGAAAAGAAGGGAGACTGTTCAAAATAAAACTAGTTCAATGGCTCTTTTTTGGCCTAAAAAAAATCCGAGCCAGCTCTATCCCAATTATTCCCAATTAGAACTCTACTCAAAATTGAATGAGGTTTGAATCTGTCCCATTTTGAGTGATTGCCAAACAATTAGGGCTGTCCAAACGGGTCGGCCTGGCCCAGCCCGGAAAACCCTGTCCGGGCTGGGCAAAACCGAAGCCCGGATCCGGGCTGGGGTGGACCAGGCCGGGCACCGGGCCGACCCGGTTTTTTTAATTTTAAAAATTAAGTTTTTTGTAAAAACATTAAATTTTAAGAGTAATTAAAAATAAAATAAGTAAAATTTTGATAAAAAATTAATCATACTAAGTGTTTACTAAATAGTTGAAAATTATATCTATTAGTATATAGTTATATTATATGTAAAGTATACATTAATGATCGTATCATACTATGATTATATATAGTTATACATTAAAAATGTAAATGTAAGTATATATAAGTATATACTAATAACAATATACACTTAAAAATATATATATAAGTATACATTAATGACTATTTTATACTATAATTATATATTAAAAATATAAAAAATATATTTTTAAAAAAACCCGGGCTAGCATCACCATCCGGACCCGGCCTCGGCCCGGGTTTCCTCAGCCCGAGTTTCCGGGCCAAGCCCGGGCCCTGAGCCCAATTGGACACCACTGCAAACAATCCCTTAAGGGGTACATAGAGCTGAAGTGAGGCTCAATTAGTATAGATGTACATGAATATGAATATTTACATCTAGTTTAACGCATTGTACACGTATGATTTAAGGGGGCTGTTTGGTTCGTTTCTAGGAAATGAATTCCAAGAAAATAAACACCGTAGTCAGTTTTTTTCCACGTTTTTACTTTTCAGTCCACTTCCAAGCTCTCCAAAATAAATTTGTGGATTTTTAAGGAAAAGTGGCTTGTTTTGGAGACAAGTTTTTCTAACCAAAAAGCCCCTAATGAGAACAAATTTTCTGTCAACTTTGTCTAGCTACTTGTTCTCTTGTCAAAATTACTCCTTATCGCGACCGTCATATTCCTAGTTTTACCGTCTATAATAAATAAATTCATACACAACCCAAAATCATTTGAATTCCAACAAATGAATCACTTAACTCTAAAATAAAAATTAACAGAATGATGCAAATAGCAAAATAGTGATATTTTCTCAAAACAGAGTTTTCGAGAGCTCGCCCAACTCATCATTTTGAATTCAAATAATTACCTAACAGTAAACATGTGAATGGGCGCATGAGTAACAAAAACTGACACAGCAGAGATCCGGCCAATTAATCATCATCGTCTCCAAATAATAAATTTCTTTAAAAGAAAAAAAGAAAAAAAATCTTACCGCCAATCATTTCAAACAATCAACAATTTAAACTAAATAAAAACATCAAGCGGATTCAGCATCAGCAGAAAATTAAAAAAGGAAATCATTCCTCAGCCTCCAAACATTACAACAACAACAACAACAACAACAACAACAAAAAACCTGAAAATCCTCTAGAGCACTACAAAATATTTACAAACACTCGGCCTCTCGATCGATCAAGCACAAGCCTCTCGCCTCGGCACCATGGTGAACAGCGACTCGAGGTCCGGCGGGTGAAAGTAGCCGTTCTTCGGCGGTTCCCGCCTTTTTCCGTACGCCGCCGCCGGGCTCCGCTTCCTCGGTGGCGGCGGGCAGGGGATCGTCGCCGGGATCCTGCACTCCCCTCTCTTCGGCGTCTCCCACCCTTCTTCAACCTCGATCTCTCTGTTTCTCTCTCCTCCCATTGTTTTTCCTCACTTTCTCTCTCTAGATCTCGCCGCCAAAATTTTGAACACGAACGCAAGAGGGAAAAACGAGGGTTTTAGGGGAAAAGGGATGCGGAAGGGGGTTTTTATAGAAAAAATGCCGTGGCTTCTTCGCGAAGACGCTGGCCGATTCAATCGTGCGGTGGAAGCCTCTCCTGCGTGCCGCGTGGCAGCACGCGGATCGATGTTCGGAAAGGCTGAGATGGCGGGAATTTGCGCGGCGAGTTGGCGGGAAAATTTTGAGGCCGTGAGTTTTGTGAATATCGATTGTTTAAGGGGGTTTCTTGAATATTCGGGCGTTCGGGGGTTGGGGAGCGGGGGTTGTGGACAGGGACGGTGACACGTGGGCGTGTGGGGTCCAGCGACCCGAGAATTGACATTGGATACACCCGGCCGAGGAAATGGGCGAGGCTGCAGCATTGGATTCTGCTGGCGTCTAACGAGTGGGGACCACTTTCGCGACCACAGCTTCTGTAGAGTACAGTTGAATAGTACCATTTGAGGATAATGATGTTTGTACAACTTGGGTCGGGGTCTTGAGAGTATGTTTGGGCCCTTGAACATTAGCCCAAATTGTTTGTTTAACTTAGAACGTTTGATGCTTATAGGCTAAACTGCACTTACATACCACTAAAGTGTTATCGCTCGGTGACTAATATACCACAATTTGTATTTTATAGCAGAAAAATCCTATAGGTTATCAAAAAATTGGTACTTCATAGGAATATTTCACTATGATACTTACATGCTAATGTGTTATTAACTATCTATACATGAAAAAATTCATTGGAATGTTTCACTATGATATTTGCATGCTAATTTTAAGTCTTTTTAACTATTCAGCGTTTGTTAAATTTGCTTTTAAATCAACTACAAGTCTTTTTTAAACTTATCTTAATTCTACTTTGAAATAGAAATGGGACGTGTTTAATGATAAATTTAACAAATATTAGTGGTCAGAAAGTTTAAAGTTAACATGTTAGGGCCATGTGTAAACATTCAGGTGAAATTTTCACGTTTACACGATCGATGATACTAACATGCTAATGTCTTAACAACTTACGATATTTTTCTGTCACATAATTGAGAGGAAATGGCGTAACAATTAACAATAGGCCTCAAGTACGCCAGGAGATGAACCATCACAAAGAGATGACACAAGCTTGACTAAAGGGTCTAACGCTTGGAAATGAAGAGTTGGGGTTTGGTAATTGATTAATGTGAACATAAAGTGAAAGATGAGTCTGGGTAGCTGAGAGTATTCAATCCTCAAGGGTCGGTCTGCAACCAAAGAAGTAATTTTGCATGAAGCGTCAAGTCAGTTCTTTCAGCAAAACCATAATATATCTTAGAACATCAAACAAAAATAACAACCGCTACACTCAAGACAATACAGAAAGAATCAAAACAACAAAATCATAAAATAATCAAACGTCAGAAGGATTGAAAGGTAACATGCAGTCTGAAATTGAACAGAATGCCCTTCACAGTCTGCAACTCTGTCGTAAAAAAACCAGGAACTTCAACAACAAGAGCATCAGCATCTGAAACGCGTACAATTTTCGATTTCACTGAGAAGCTGTAAAGAAATAACTAAGAAACCGTTACGTTAAGCTGTAAGAGTAACCCCCATACCTTTACCTTCAGTAGGCTCTTAACACCTACAAGCTTCTCGCAGTTAATGAGAGAGAGAGAGAGGCCGATTTAACCTTCTTAAATGAGTTGAGGGGGTATAGATTATGGTGGTTATCTGCTAACATAACATTTTAAAACTGCTGCTAACTTAAATAAATGAAGAGGACAGTAGGAGGCTCAGTTCAAATATCATCCCAGCACCACCAAGTATTGCATGCTCTCTTAAGGCAGCTCATAAATAAAGTACGTCTGAAACTGTTAAAATAACCTCTTGCACTTCTTAATTTCACTGAGAAACTGTAAAAGAAGTAACAAAGAAACTGTTAAAAGAGTATAAAGATTATCCCTCAATGCTCATCACAATTTCGGAGGTTTCCATAAATATACCCAAGAAAACTAATAGTAACAGATCAGTTCAATCTCAAATGAATGCCTGCGCCATAAAAACTCATAACAATTTGCGGTACATACTACCATAGAGTAAGAAACTTTTGTGGCTCCCCAAAGCTTTAAAAGCAAGGGAAAAACAGCATGCTAAGACCTTGCTATCAGGACCCAACAACAAGGGATTCATTTTACTTTTGATCTTTTTATTCACCATTCATGGAGAAAGTTGATGGACTAGGGGCCAATGCTGATTGGATCAATGAATCATGTGAGGAACTCATAAGAGAGCTTCTAGATAACTCACCATCCATGACGGAAGTTGAGGTCGATGCTGATAGGCTCAACGAGTCATGTGAACAACTCATGAGAGAGCTCCTTGATAACGACTCACCATTGGCGGAGGAAGTTGAGACCGACGCTGATTGGCTCGATGAATCATGTGAAGAACTCATAAGAGAGCTCCTAGATGATGATTCTACCTTCGTTGTCTCAAATCCGGTAACAGATAACGGCATAACAAATGTTCATGCGGCTACGGCAAAGAATCTTCATTCTTCAGCCTACTCTGGTCCTACCATTAGAGATATTGAAAATGCCCTGACCGCTACATTTCAAAGAAATCAGAGTAACACGTATTTTCAAAATCTAGTCTCTTTCCTATGAAAAATTTCATGGATTTGGCATTCAAGTCCTTTGTTTTTCTTGGTGATGCAGAGTTTCATTATTTGAGAAGGTAATGCAGAAGATTGAGAAGAACACGAAAACCGCCAAGGATTGTAACCAATGCAGAGTTTCATTATTTGAGAAGGTAATGCAGAAGATAGAGCAGAACACAGTAACTGCAAAGAATTGTGAAAAAGGGCTTCCAGATGATGGTTACCGGTGGTGGAAGTATGGTCAGAAATCAATCAAGGAACGTCCTAATCCAAGGTTCTTTCTCATGCCAATATCATGTTTTTCCCTTTCATTCCAAGTGAGAAGGCATTAGTAAAATTTTCATTTATTAATTAAAATGCTCTTATAATGTTTAAAAATTAGAACCAACAGGATTAGGAGGGATCAGTCCTGGCCTAAAGTTAGTATTACTTTACCCATAGTCACAATCTACAAAGTTGATGGACGTCTTTGCTAGAAGATGGCTCATATCAAGGGTCAATTGCTGTAGTAGAGACTGAAGACATCTACTAGGGTTTTATTTTTCCGAACCGCGTCATTTTAACTTATATGACTTCAACAACCAAGGCACAAACTCATTTCTGAGTTTCTGATCAATTACTTTAGAGATGGTTGGCTGTGAAAACCTTAGTTGAACTGTGAACACCTATTACCGAGTGAAGCCTATATGAATATTTCATGCCTCATTCCCATATTTGCTTTTCTTTCTTAATCCCACACAAAAACACAAACCATCTTTTCTCCCCCTCAAACCCTAACACCCACCCAACTTTGTGCACCATGTTTTGGTATCGGAGCGAACAGATCCACCTGAAGATTTCAGATCCACAACATCAGATTGCATATTTACATGCGATTTCTTATGCGGTTTCTTTCGTACCTGTGAATTCTACGGTACCTATGATTGCTTTAGCCTACAGCAATAGCTAGTTTGCACAGGATTGGTCTTTGCGTAATAGTTACAGCTCTTTTCCTGCAGTTACATGTAACAAACCAAATTTCAGTCTTTTCTTTAATTTTTGCATGATATTTATTTCACTACACCCTTTTACCTCTATATGGCAACGTCCGGGAAAGTAGATTCAAACAACTTGTATGAAATTTTATTTTCTTGACTTATCACCTATATGTCAGTTGCATTCTCCCACCGGCAGTCATAAATATATGTAATTTTTGTTTGGTACGCACTGGAAAAAAAAAAGTTTGTAGTCATAAAAACAGTATGTGTTCATGACATGTATCTATCAACTAATGTCTAAGTACATAGCATAATTGCACTGTTTTGTCAATTTCATTAGGCGAGAAAGATAAATCCATAGTCAAGGAACTCCAAAACATACCCGTCTCTAGGATAATACATTTAATGCTTTGCATTCCCATTCTGCTAGTAAAAAAAAGCCGATTCATAATATTCTTCAGCATAATCTGCATGACTTCTCGTCTACGGATCCAGTAAATAACATTCAGGAAATCTCAACGTATCTGCTGTACTCTGATAAATCCTGCTTGAAACGCAATCAGGGGGCGCTAAATGCTAACAAGTGACTTACCTAGAAAAATAATATACCCAACTATAGTTTCGGTAGTACACGTGTAAAAGAACATTTGAAAATGCTGCTAACTTAAACAAATGAAAATGACAATCGTACGCTCACCTTAAATATCATCCAAGAACTACCAGGTATTGCATGCTCTCTAAGACGCCTCATAAATAAAATACCTCTGCTTGGTCCCTGATTGGAATAGCCAAACTAAACATTTTGTGGAATTAGACTTTCTCTGGTTTCGACATCAATGAAGAAGGGGATGTTTCACCTTCTTCGACAAAAAAATGTGATTATAAGCAGCTCAATTACGGTCATTAAGATGGTCTCCTGCCCACAATATGTCCTTTTATCATACAGGTAACACCTTTTAAACTTCAAGCTCCTAGCCAGAATATATACGGCGCTTCTCACATAGAGGTCTAGTTGTTATAATGTACCCAATTACAATAAGATGAAGTTTTCACTTTTCATCGGTGCTCTCTAATAAAATCTTATCTATATAGGAGTTATTACCGGTGTGCCCAACCTCGATGCCATGCCAAGAAGCAAGTGGAGCAATCCACAAAAGATCCAGAAGCACTCATTATCACATATGAAGGCATCCATTCTCACCACGCCCAGTCCAGTTTCATACCCCCCACATCAATAGTCGGTGAGGGCAAGCGAAAGAAGCTTTCAGAAGATGCTACTGAGTCCTGATGTCAGAGATAATAATCGACACATCCAATGAAAGCTATTAGATTTTTTTTCCCCTGATGCAGGTTAAGAAGCCTTAGATCAACCACAGGTTTGGAATCTTTGGATAATCTCGTTGCACCTCTCGGGCATCTTTGTCTCTCCTGCTCTGCTCTAGCATAATGCAACAGTGCTTATCGTGAATATATTCTCCAATAAACTAGGATAAGTGCCAACGTGTATGCGAATGAAAATAATTGAGAATAACACTGTGGAATATCGATAACTAAATGTCAATGTTCATATTGAGAACAATTGAGAATAACATTTTAGAATATTGCATATCTGAAAAATTGAACATTGATGCATATCCGTGTCGAAGCTTCCTTCCAATATAAATTTCATGATAGAATAATAAACTGTTAGGATTGGTTTTCATGCAAGTAAATAATTCAAGAACATGCATTTCTAAACATATAACACACTTGGTGGAATGGACATCAAAAGAGCTACCTAAATATGCAACAAGGACAAAACCGCCATTACAAGCGAGCTAAGCTTCACGGGTCTTGGATCCGCTTTAATTTTGAATAATTTCATTGTTAAAATCAGCAAAAAAGGAAAAAAAAAAATGGAATATTTAACGAGTGAATCGAAGGAGAGTAACCTTGAAAGAGGATTCCGCAGCAGATCCAAGGCGAGTGGAGATCTGCGCCCATTTTCTATCCCTCAGTTGCTGAAATCAATGGAGACGTCAGTGACACTAGATCAAGAGGGGCTAAAACCCTAGTGAGGGTTTTGTTCAATTAGATCGAATCCGAGATCTTGATCCGACCCGTTAACTTTGGCCTTGCCAATTAAAACTAAACACGTGTCCTGGTTATACTGTGGTCAAATAAATATCGGTTGAAAAAGTATTTCTCAATTTTTAAACCCACGCGTTAAAACCACGCTCATATGAAATTTAGCTGTACGCTCTTTCTCAAAATATTAACTTCCCTCTCTCTCTCTTTCTTCACCAAACAAACTTCTCTACTCCCGCCAAACATTTCCCAATTTTCTTCAATCCAGGGTTTCTGAGCTCTCAATGTCGCCGGCGAATGATCTATTCCAGGCTCCGACGCTCTATCGATCGATCGATCTGCTTGTTCAATATCGGGTTCAGTGAGATTTTTGCATTCTCATTCCTAGGGCTTTTGATTCTTTGGTCTGATTGCTGTTATTTAATGTGCATTTTTAGCGTCTAATTTGGGGTGTTTTGTGGTGGGAATTGCGGGGTTCTCGTTGCAATAACTTTGAATTTGCTGTTTGATGGTGGATTAGGGTTTCTAAAATTTGACTTCGTTTGGTTCGATGAGTCATTTCACCAAAAATCAGGGTCAATTCCTTTTCTTAATTGATGATCAATTCGTAATGATTCTGCTATTTATTCTCAGTTTTCAGTGTCATAGTGATTTCTTTTTCGAGAATGAAACCGAAATGAACCTTGAGCTTTTCCCATTCGACAATGAAACCGAGATGTCCTTAACTCCAGTCACAAGTATCCACCCAATGTTCTAACCTGTTACACTGGCAATGAGATTAGTCATGACGAAGTCGTGACTCTCTTGGTTAACAAGGGCTTGTGCCCCTACGACGGATCAACAATATCTAGCTCAATTTGATACTCTAGCCCTACTTGGTTGCACCTATGACAAGCTGAATCGTGAATCTATCCCAATCGATAGGACCCCGTGTCTTCATAAAAATAGCATATTAGGAAAAATAGATAGGACTTATCTGATCCTATCATTGATACATCTATTGTCCTCCAAGAACCGCAATAATTATCATCTAAATTTCAACTTGTGACCTTATTATGTGTCCTAGCCAACTTTTCAAGAATGTTTTTCAAGTAATCAATTAGTAATACTTGAAACCAACCGTGAGATATGGCATTCCTACAATGGAAGTTGAGCATAACTTGCTCAAATGAGAAGAAAATAAAACAACATGATGATCATGAATCATCGTAGAATTATCTCTATAGTGAAGAGTCGCCGGGGGGGGGGGACCCCTTTGGTTGGCTCCTGTTGATCCATGGCCGGGTTGAGAGTGACTATCTGCACAAAAGATTTGGATGAGAGTGACTCAATACGTCTCTCTTTTCTTATATACATATGTTGCCCTTTTTCAGAACCCCTTATGCTCTAACATATTCCTTACAACTCATTCTCAAGCTCAAGCACATGCATCGCACATGACTAGCTTGTTAAAAACAAATTGAACCAATTATCTTATGAGTCAGCAAGTATTCAGTTTATCTTATGAGTCAGCAAGTATTCAGTTATGGCTTTTCGTCGGAGAAGATAACTAGCCTAGCTAGTTCTCTGTGCTTCATTCTTCATGAAAATCAGGATTATCTATAGTAGTAATAGCAACCTAATTAACAAAGTATAATCACATAGGAGAAGTAGAAACAAAATCCAGTTCACTCAAAGGATCTCATATCATACCCTCTTTTCCAACATTTGTATCTGATATCTTCTTCTCTTTATAAAATATAAAATGGGCTAAGGCCCTTATTCTCTCAGAGGGAAAAGAAGAAGAAGAAGAAGAAGAAGAAGAAGAAAGAAAGAAAGAAAGAAAAACATTAGTCATGACTCGATAATCCATCTCTATACGACCTAGATACCACCCTTTATTTCTTGCTCTTCTGTGGCGTGAGGTCCCCTGCAATGGAAGTACCCCTTACTTGATCCCCTGTCACTTATTGTCATGTTCAATATGCATAAACACGAGATTTATTACGATGATCATAATCTAAATGACCTTTACCCTGAGCATTCTTCGGATATCTGATTTACATCATATCTATGACTCCTCAATGGAGCACGCAATAACTGGCTCAAAACACTCTAACTCTCTGAGTATATAATATATGGCTGTGTCCTTATTTCATAGTTTAGTTCTAATAAAGGCAGATTCAATCTTGTTGCTTGTGTGCTGAATTCTAATGAGGATTGAGTGTTTAAACTGGGGTATGACTACAAGATTTTTACTCCGCAATCCATTAGTTTGAGTTTTTGTATAAAGCTCGTCACTACCAACAACAAGGCATCAGAAGAAGTAGTGAGCGACCTCGGAATACAGTAAATTGTTTTCCTTCCCCATGTAACTGTCTTCCAATTGAAAGAAGCGCATGCTATGTGTTAGTTTGCAGGGCAATTAATATTACTTTCTCTAATAAATAAGAATTTAAGAAAGATAGTAAAACATGCGGGTTTTTTAGGTAAACCACCTTTAAAATAGGGTGATTATATGAAAACCACCTTGAGTTCAATTTATACAGAAACCATATTTAAAGGGATTTTAGTTGCAATCAACCACCTTGACATGTTTTGTGGTGAAATTTTGACTAAAATTCCCAAACTGCCCTTTAAAAACTCATGTGCCAAGCACGCGACATGCCTTCTTAACCAAATCTAGTGCTCGACCTGTGTGGTTTCGTAAGGATATTTTTGGAGTTTTAGTTAATATTTCATCATAAAATAGGTCAAGGTGGTTGATTGCAAGCGGAATCTCCTTTAAAGGTGGTTTCTATTTAAATTAAACTTTGAACACGGTTTTCGTACAATCACCCCATTTTAAAGATGGTTTTTATGAAAAAAAAACCCTAAAACATGTGGCTTATGGTAAGGATTTGACATGTTAGAGGCATGTTGCAAACAATGTTCAAAACATCTTCCCTTATAGAGAAGGAAACTCACCTTAAGAAAGATAAACAAGATCTTAAGAACGATAGTAAAACATGTGACTTATAGCAGTAAAACATGTGACTTACAGTAAGGAGATCACAAGTTAGAGACATGTTGCAAACAATGTTCAAAATCTTCTCCCTTAGGTGCCGTTTGTCAAGGTTTAAGAGAGAAGGGTTAAGTAGAAAGATTAACTTAGTTAACCCGTTGCGAAAGGATTAAAAATATTTTAATTCCATTTGGATTGAATTATTAACATGAAGAGTTAACTCTTTTGTGTTTGGCAATAGAAGAAGGGTTTAATCCCTCTATTTTTTTAAACAATACCAACTTTAACCTTATTGAAAGTAGAAAAAATTCTAATAATTAATTAATATATTGAGATGACTTCAACCAGAACTTGCATTCATTTGAACCCTAAAAATTAAAGTACGAGATTCTTGTCTTTCTTTTGTCAGTCACATCATAACATTGCTGACACAGCTAGAAAAAGGTAGAAATTACAAAATAATTGCAATTGGTGCATTCATCATATGATAGTTTTGCAATTAAATCTACTAATACCTACAAAATATTTCCGCTTAGTAGTAAAAATGCATGATAAATTTCTTCTGAATTCTAAAATTGAAATTAATTTAAAATATTTCCACAGATATATAACATATCATAGTATAAACTCAATTACCTATATCAACACATTTGAAAATTAAATCATAAATCAACACATTTTTCTCCTGATATTACATCATATGTTTCCTAAGTAGATGGGGATGAAGCAACAGAACATATCTTTGAATGACTCTTTCTCTAATCATTGCCTTTGATATGAAAACAAATTTGGGTTTGCAGCAGCCTTGGGGATGAAGACGAGGAAGGGCTCGTACTACTGCTTATGATAATGGGCTTGATGATAAAAAGACAAACTTCCCACCACCGAAGATGTTTTCCTCCACACAAAATAACTTTTCTATTCTTCCCTCCACTTAGCATTTATCCTTATCAAAATACTATGTTCTGTTGCAATTTTTTTCAAATGACAACTGTTACCCCCTTCGCGACAAGGCGGAGTAAATTTACTCTGCCTCCAGATGCGGAATTGTTAACCTGTCAGTTGACAGGTTAAGTAGGGGTCTCATGGTCACGTGAGGGTTTATTAATTCTTTGGACTTTTTTATTGTTTGGAAGGTTAATGAGGGGTTAAACCCTCTTAATCCCTTGCCAAACAGGGAGAGTAGGAAAATCACCTTATGTTTTATTAAAAGAGTGTTATACATAATTTTTGGCTGCCTTAGCCTTCTGCTTGAAACTTTCGGGTAAAATTAACTACTAGCATGCAAATAAACATTTATTATGCTATGTTTTATTTTATATCTGCCAATCTTGGAACTGTGACTCAATTGTGCAGGTTGGTCATTATTGTCCAATATGAACATTATTTCGATATCGAATTAAGCGAGGATAATATGTCATATTTGTGTATTTTTTTACTTTAAGTGTTGCTAGAAAATACCTCTATTGGAACTCAGAACAAATTGGAGAGCCTGTTCAAACTGACTTGTGCCCAGGTTGCGGTCTATGGGCTTAATGACAGGTTTGGGCTTCTCTCTTTCCCTAGAAAAATGTGATGCTTTATAAATGAAGGCAGCGAATGGGTTACCGAGGAATATCACAGGTCATCGGAGCTTGTACATGATCACAAGGACTATGTCATCGAATTTTCCTAGCAAGTGCTCCAAAATATGTCGTTACCAGGCTGGCTCGATCAGTAGTCAAACTTCATTCAACAAGCGAGCCAACCCATTACAACAGGTTCAAACAACAGTTCATAGACAATAACAACCAGAAGAGTCGAGAACCTCAAAAGGACGCAGACGTGGAAGATAATGAACCACCACCGCCATCTCCCATCAGAGAAGTGGTCACTGCATAGCTCCAATTAGCTAGTACAATTATTATATGATCTTTTTTGTTTTCTTTGTTTCTTACATGCAGAACTAACAAGCTGTACAAATCAACATTAGAGTGTTAAAAAACTAGTTGGGAGGTGCATTGCAATCTCTCTTCTTTTCAGCCCTTTATAATTTTGTGTTTGATCAGACCCTTCCAGCTAACTAGGCCTGGTTTTATTGACAAATTTCTGGTATCTTTGTTGTTACCATGCTGTTCCAAAGTGTGTTGTCTTTTACTTGATTGCGAGCTTCCCTTCCTGAAAGCTCTAGCCCCTTGGATTTATAATGCTGAGGAATCCAAATGTGAATGCTTGATTCATGTAAGTATGACTGAAGAGTTGGAGGATTAATATTATATGTTCTTTCTATTACTATAAGTGCCCTTTTTGGATTTATGTCGGCCTTTTTTTGACTTTTAATCTGATTGTTTAAAAAAATTTATTTACTGCAGCTGGTATCACTTTGAGTTCTGTCGTTGACGATTATGGGATTGGCAAACGTTTGGAGGGTACAGTTCAAGCACAGTTGTCCACGCCGTAAGCTTAGTCGCTTTCAAAATTATTAGTTGCTACAAGTTGTGCCTAATAAACTCTAATGATGATTTTTTTATTGGTGTCGTTATGGCAGGTGACATAATTGAAAATGACCACTTATTAGTCTTCTAATGCTTATGATTAGTGGGCATGAGAACTATCGCGCGCATCGGAAGAAGTATAACTTCTCGCCGTGCAGCTACTGCTAGATTGTTAAAGAATAACAACCTGGTATCAATTCTTTTACTCACACCTGCTAAAATATAATAATTCTTTCTTGCTTCTTCGTACTTTTGGCTCCAAAATCTGCTTCTTGCTTGCAATGCTGAATACTTATATTCTTTCAATGTTTCCTTTAAAAAAAATTACTGTCAATGGCCTGGCTACTTAGATGCGGTTAAATCTCCTGGCATTAACTCTTTAAAATGAAAAAGGCTGTAAACAAAAATAATGAATAGTTTTAGATGAGATTATCACAATGAAGAAACAATCAGTTTGTTGGAAAATTCTTACAAAGGTAAAGCAGCATATACAAGCAGATATATATTTATAGGCTAAGCCTCCATATTAGGGACACCTTTTATTCTTAAATTTTTGGAAGAAAGATTTATAGGGTAGGCCCTACGCTAGTGGGAAAACTTACATAAAGAAAGAAATGAATATAGATAATTGGAACCATAACTTATTAACCTCATTTTCTTTGCCGAATCTTATACCGGACACTCCAAAAAAAATTTGTTTTTATCTTATGTATCATGTTTCACTAACTGTAGCCTTATAAATTTTAACCAATACTAATATTTTTGCTAATCACATTTCTCAACAGTTGGTATGAAATGTCACTAATATTCACCTATATCATAATCCCTCTCTCTTCATGAGACAACACCCAATAGCATATTTGAAGATTTTGACAGAGATACAGATTCTTATCTTCTGGGAAATCTACAGTGATGTTTTGAATGATATTTATGTAAGACCAGCTTAATCTTTCTCCAACTTCAAGTACTTAATCTATAAAAAAAACATCCTTTCGTCAAGGACGATCTCTATAAAAAACTAACAAGATATTTTCGAGAATCACTGCATCATTGCACGGATGGTACACAGCTGGGCATAAGGTCAGCGTCCAAATTTTTCTTAAAAAATAGACTGAGAACACTACAATTGTGTTGTTTCACATAATGATTGGGGTGGTTAGAGAAAACATAGAATTTTACACAAACTTACAAGCTCACGAAGACAAATTGCGTTCTTCTTTGATAATTATAGTAGCCCTTATCAGGTATCAACACTTTGTTATTTGTCTTTGTCAGGCATCTGCAAAATCTAATACATGAATCATCAAATTTTAGAATTTGGCAGAGGTTAAAATGATCAATCTAGCTGTACATTGATAAAGTTATAACCAAATGATTCCATTTATGTACAAAAGGGAGTAAATTTGGATCTTCTTTTCTTATTTGACTGTGGAGATCATAGTCATCTAATCAAATTTAGGTTAGTTATGATTTTATTTAAATATGACTATCATTATTATTCTTTGAAAAATATTTATTTTTATTTTTTATTTAAAGCAAATCATAAATGTTCATTAAATGATAAATAGTTATACTGAAGAAGTAATTCTTCACTATGTGTGTATATAGTGGAGAAAGTTCAAACCTTGAATTAATGAATGGTCAATGATACTAATGTTACTTGAATTCATTTTAATTTGTTTTGATTCTTTATATACTTTTGGCAGGATTTTATGTCACCTACTTGCATATGTCTGCAAAATTGGAGGGGCTATAGTAATTGAGTCCAAAATTATATATATAGAAGTATAATATGTTTACGTTAGTTATATGACTGTCTTTTATCCTAATGAAAAAAGAGACTTGAGTGGAATATGAAATTTTTTTAAAAATTGAAAAAAGAAGACCATGACGCCCGTTACGCCCTTTTATTCTGCTTTTAGAAGAACCTTCTATGTGCTACGCATACATCTTGTTTTCTATACTGATTATGTAACTGACTGATTGATATTATGTAAGACTGATGCATTCTGTAGGATTTGCTTCTTTTAGGTTTCTTTGAGATTTGCAAGCTAGAATTTTCATCATTGAAAATTTAGTGAAATTTCTTGGTGTTGAGGTGTTGAGAAATTCCATGATAACAAATTTTTTTTCTACACCTTTTTTTGAGGGATTTTTTTTAAATACCACCTTGCAAAACAATATCTGTGATTCTGTATGTTATTCTAGACCCAAAAATATAGATCACTGATCAAAACGATGCTGCTTGTTTGAGTGCAAAAGTAGGGATAAGGAGGTTCACGTATGCATCTTATGGTTCAAAAACTTTCAAGTAAAATAGTGGATCAAATCTAAGGAAAAAGTGTGATGTTTAGGATAACTTAAAGAAAATCTCTTTCAAAAAATCAACTTCCTTATTTCTCTGCCACTAAATCAAATTGGTCATATCATATACTACCATGGTGCCATTTCAAGCTCTCAAATATCATAATCACTTGGATGAGGAGTCTCTTTTTATCTCAAGAAAGTCATTGCTGGGATCTAATCCTTTTAGTAGCTTCTATGGTTCCCACCTATATCAAAAACTTATCATTTGTTGTTGGTAGTAAGATCTTTGTCCTTACATCAACTTCTTTAAGGAATTTGTATGTCAATTTATCTTTTGCATAACTATGGACATAAATTCATTTTTGGATTATTTTGTAAAACACCTTGGACCTTTCCATTTTGTCCTTTTGGATTATTTCACAAGTATATTCATTATTCTATTCATAGCCAACCCAAAATGAAAGCTGAGCTAACGATGATTCTTCACATAGATCCTTCTATCTGCATTGAGCATGTCATACTACACAACACATGTTAGAAGTAGATATTCTCAACTAATACAATATTCCATCCTGGAGTCAGGTTAGCATTAGATATTTTCAACTTATATACATCAGTTGTAGATCAGAACATGAGTAAAGCAGAATTTATTCACTGAATTAACAAAAATTAGCTGAAATTTGTTTACTTCCTTTTGGTTGAAGAAAGAGTATATCTACAAAGAAATGTTGTCATGAAAGCTTATAAATGTGCCAGTTCAATGAATGCATTCCCAAGTTCCCATTGCAAAATAAAATCATCTCACGTGTCTGGCTCTTGTCAAATGTTAACACCCTTTTTGGGTCCAAAGCTAGCCTACAATTATTGAATCTATGTACGCATAGGACTTACATTATGCCAGCTATGAAAGTCCAAGTTTGTAGCATAGATTTGGCTTCCAGCTGTTACCTTCCTCCTATCATTTTAAACTACTTATGTGTCTCTTCAATTATTGGCAGCCCCTTATTATTACTATTCTGACACAAAAACTGGTCTAAATACCCATAACAATTATGAATTGATTTCTTTTTCTCCGTGCAATGGTGTGCTGGTCATTTTACTTGTACGTGTCCAGGTGTCCTACGTATACTTTCCACAACAAGACATATCATTTGATGCTTTCTTTCTTTCTCTTCACGTACAAAACTTGAAATATTGTGTAATAGATTATAAATTTTATATGCTTATAAAATTGGTGCCATAAGTTTCAGGATGTTCAGTGTGGGCACCAATATCTTTGGAAGGGCCATCACATACCAAAATATGCTAAATTTTTTTCCTTGCATGTTTCTTTACATACTGTTCCCCCTTTTTTTTTTGGGAAGAGAAGAACGAAACTTGTTGTGTAAATAGTAAGTTCATGATTCACTTAATGTGCTTAAGTTTAATCTATGTGATTATTTTAAAAAATAAAATTTGCTATTATAAAGTAGATACTTTGAGATTCAATCTGAAACTCAATTGTGAGTCATATTATTTACTTAGAAGAATGCAATTGTATTATTAAAGAGGTTTCTTGCATATACGTTGAACCTAAAAAAAACAATGAGATAGAGTTGAGTCATCTATCATCCTACTTAAATACAAGAAAAAGTGAAGGTGACCTGTTGTACATGTGTCAACCTTAGTTGTACTCTCATAAAGGTCATCATCACATGCATCTACGTTGACTATTAACCTATTCTATTTTGTTATGTGCTTGCTATCAAATGATCTTATCACCTAATGGCATTGTTAGTGAGGATAATCCAAATGACAGTAAAGGTTTTGCTACTAAATTACAGACAAATAACTTATTTTGCACTTCTATCTAAGAATTATATAATATAGGCAAGCTGAGAATTTGAAGTTTCTTGAATCCTGAAGAAACTTTATCTGCTGTACTGCATGTTAAAAAGAGGGGAAAAAACAAGAATTGCGATATAATTCTTGATCACTTCTCTTGAATTTTATGTTAACAAGTTAAGGATGGATTATCCTTCACTATCACATTTATCATCCTTTTTGTCTTTGATGAAAGCATTAGCTCAGAACTAACTTGTTGTCAAAGATATATCAGTCCATCTGAAATTTCATTTTGGCATATAGGAATATCAGAGGAGAGAATTGTCAAGAAGAATCTGGTTGGTTAGCTGGAATGATAAAAGGCAAGTATGAAATAAAATGTCAAATGCTCAGACACCAGAGATAATTTTTTTTATAATAAAAGAACATTAGGTAAGGGCCCAAGGGTCATATCTGCTAACTGAAAGTTACAAACATGTGCACAAATAATTTAAATTTACATATAATATCTTTCATAAATTTAATTCTTTGGATATCTTAGGGAATCTCTTGGAAGCTTTCACCTCCCCTGTGTTCTGTTGCCACCAAGCTTCCTTCAAAGGATAGAGGTCCCTCCACGCGCCATGCACGTGAATCTATTCTATCTTAAGTTCTAATCCCCATTGGCTGAATACCCAACGGCTTGCCTATTTAAACCCCCTCACCCCTCACTCCTCTCCTCCTCCCTGTCCCTTCATTTCTCCTACTATTCCCCTTTTCAGGAATAAGGCCTCCTTATCTTCTTAGTTCTTCCCCCACATTGAGCCTCAGAGCTCTCGGTCTTTGAGAACTCGGTATGTGTTCAATGACCCTCTCGATCTTGAGTCCCATTTTGAGAAACACCCATCAAACTTTCAGGGGCAGGACTTAAAATTATGTTGAATTAATTGGGGTTTTTTTGTTCCTAAGAATTAAGTTTGGAATTTCTTGACATGGGTCTTAAAAATGTTACTTAAATCTTGTGCAGAACAAAAATGAATGATCAGCAGTCTTAAGCTTACATTTCTAATATTGGGTTGACTGGTTTGAAACATTAAGCAGATAGAAATGGCATTTGAAGAGCTCTACCGACAGGAATCAAAGATTGATTGCCTTCTTTTCGGTATGCCTTCTTTGATGAAAGTTAATCCTCTGAATAGATGATAATACCGAGTTCTTATATTATGTGTTCTCAATTTATGCATAGATCTTGATGACACTCTGTACCCTTTGAGCACTGGCCTGGCTAATGGGGTTCTGAAGAACATTGGAGGTGTAAATTAATTCTCAGTACTTAAAAAAAAACACTTTTCGATGTTTCCTTTGTTTCTTCATTGGTTGACATTTTTAATCCCTCTATTATTCTTGTTTCTAGATTATATGGTTGAAAAGCTAGGGATTGACAGGAGCAAGATCGCTGGGTTATGTGATCAACTCTACAAGAACTATGGGACAACTATGGCTGGATTAAGGGTAACTCTTTGTTGTTGTTGTTGTTGAAATAGTAGGTTAAAGACGTTGGAGTAGTTGATGCTCTTCTAGTTACTAATTAGTCTCATGATATATGTCTTATGATATTGTGCAGGCAATTGGCTACTCATTTAATTATGATGATTATCACAGGTTTTAATTTTTCCCCCCTTTGTTCTTAATCTGTGCCCTCTTGAAAGTTAACAGATTTACTAATTTTTTTCCTTTAAATTTGGAACAGTTTTGTTCATGGAAGATTACCCTATGACAAACTTAAGCCCGATCCTGTTCTCAGGCAGCTTCTGCTGAGTTTACCAATTCGCAAAGTGGTAAACTCTCTCAAAACTAAACCATATTTGATGCAATATTTTGTTTCGATCATCACAGTTTTTAACATCTTTGCCATTTTGAACGTAATTTCAGATATTCACAAACGCTGATAAGATCCATGCTGCTAAAGCCCTTAGCAGGCTAGGACTCGAAGATTGCTTCGAAGGGATAATTTGCTTCGAAACTCTTAATTCCCCAATTGAAGGTGAACCCGTTCATGAATCGAACATATTTGACATTATTGGATACTCGATTAGTCCAAACCCCAGCATTGAGCTGCCCAAGACCCCAATTATCTGCAAGCCCTCTGAATATGCTATCGACCATGCTCTCAAAATCGCCAACATTGATCCTCAAAGGACGGTAAGATTCTGCATTAGTTTTCTCTAGAATCAAAGATAAATCATTATGCACTTCTTCATGATATTTTTTAATTTTTTAATTTTATTTTTTGCAGATTTTCTTTGATGACAGTGTTCGAAACATTCAAGCTGGCAAACGTGTTGGGCTGCAAACTGTGCTGGTAAGTTTCCCTTATGTTTATAAAAGACGTTATCTAATCAGAATTGAGATGTTAGTTAGATTATTTGATCAGTGGGGTTTAACAAGTTTAGCAAGTACTCAAGGGCTGACCTGGAACTGATAAGGGCCGATTTCGATTAGGATAAGTTGCCTGTAAATTGGCTTGTAGCAATAATTGCAAAAGAAAATAAGGTGACTAACTTGATTTTGTTTGATTCCTGTAACCTGCAGGTTGGTAAATCTCAAAGAGTGAAAGGAGCAGATTATGCATTGGAGAGCATTCACAACATAAGGGAAGCATTGCCTGAGCTATGGGAGGAGGCTGAGAAATCTGAAGATATTCGATACTCTGGCAAGATCGCAATTGAGACCTCGGTCACTGCTTAAAATGCGTCAATGCAGTCTGTCAAGGAGAAATTATCACCTAGAATGTATTGTTGTAGAAATAATTATCAGCTAGAAATATATTTCGATGGTTCATTTTGTTTTCTCTCCTTTGTGCAAGTTAGAATTGGTCGAATTAGATTGGTATACAAATTTCAAATTTGACTTGTCCTATATTGAGTACTGTCCTCGTCAAACGTTTTGAATCATAGTCAGGGTTTTGGAAGCTTATACTGTAAATGGACAGTTACACCCGTGTACTGTGTTCAAGTACACATCGTCTATGCTTATCATTGTGGTGCCTAATTTGAGAACGTATTATTGCATTATTGATAGTTATCTGAATCTCCTCTAACCAATAATTTCATCTCTCACCTTTCCATTTATTATATTAAACAAACTCTCTTTTTGTACTTGTCTCGCGGCTTTAAATAGCGGTTAGGAGTTGTTTAGTCGTCTTGTATCAATTAATTGTATATCTCTCCAAACTTGCTTCTGTCGATGTTAACTATTGAGGTTGAATTAGGAAAAACTCAGAGGTGTTGACACTTTAGTCGTCTGACTCTACAGTTATCTTTCTTTTTGTATAACAACATTGTCTTGTATCTACCAACTCGGAGAATTGTGACCCTTGATTTAGAAATTTGTATGAGTCTATTTGGCCTTCTAATTTTTCCTCTTCTCTTATCGCATATCTCCTGTGGGCGTTAAAAAATGCCTGTAAGAGCCTGAACGTGACTCGTGACGGTGGATTGGCAATCGACGAGCTATCCAACGATGCAACAGCAAACCATTGATGCTCCACGATTATTGA